>CM060950.1:346057709-346210209 GCA_030765055.1 Mantis religiosa | reverse complement strand
TCTAAATACACCAAAAAAAGCATAAATGCACTCCCGCAAGCCATGACGTTCAACCTAAATGCAGGAAATGCACTCCAATTTTAATGTAATATAGAAATAACTGGGGTTCGGAAGTTCTTGCATTTACACGCTTTTCCTTTGTTATATTTACAACGCTGCTAACTTATGTGTATGAATCATCAGTTCATAAGCTTATTAAGCCAAATTCGATGTTGCATATAAACGCATATTTTGGGTTTTCTGATAAAAACATTAAAATTTCTGCCACCTACCCCTGGCGCACCCCTATGCATCCTCTAACATTTATTCAGAAATACATCCACATGTTATCAGTGTAGTGGTTTCATTCCTTAACACTTTTTAGTTTGTGTCATTTCATATGGCTGTTTTGCAATATCACTATTTGAGTGTGACGTTATTCAACAGCGATCCAGGCTCTTAAACCAGGAAAACATTGGGTCTGCATCTTCGTTTCCAAAAATTCAAATTGGAAATATTTGGACAAATACGCCTCACCTCATCTTCTTTACTCCAAACTCCATTTTCTCAATGGGTATTGAGGTCTACCTAAATGCAGCAAATGCACTACAAAAGACCCCTAAATGCAACCCTAAGCCACTGTTCTTTCGGCTGGGAAAGTGATGGTGACTGTTTTTTGGGACAGTCATTAAGTTATTTTAATCGATTATCCTCACAAAGGAAAACACAATTGCAGGAGCATACTACGCATCATTAATTCACAAACTAAAGGCGGAACTTGCAGAATAACGGTCAAATTTGCAGAGAACGAAAAACCTGTTTCACCAAGACAACGCACAGTCGCACACCTCAGCGGTTGCAATGGCAAAAATCCAAGAATTATGGTTTGAACTGCTTGACTTACCATATCTAGCCCCCAAACAACTTCTTTTTGTTCCCTCGTCTGAAAATTGCGCCCAGAGGGCAGAGATTTCCGTCAAATGAAGAGGCAATCTCCTTCGTGAACAATTATTTTGCAGCGAAAAACGCCGAGTACTATTTGCACGAGTTCCACAGATGGAAGGTTCGCGGAGAGAAAATGTGTAGTTACAAGGAGAATATGATGCAAAAATAAAAATAAAAAAAATCTGAAAAAATGTTTTGTATATTTATTAGGTGGATAATTTTCAGACCAACCTCGTAAAACCCAGTGGTTACTTAACAAGAATCGATTCGATGAAACATGTATTTTACTGAAGCTCATTAGAGACCATTGTAGAAAAACCGACAATTTTCCGTATAAAAAATGGTCTGTAAAAGCGGAGTTGTCTTTTCAGCAAAAAGCAGGTTTCTTCATGCAGACTCCACCCACCACTCGAATATAACGTCACTACCTGTTTTAAGCATTCAAGCAGGCAGCTATATAGCAAGCTTTTTTGTGGTCATTTGGTATTCGGGAGTTGCATAGCAAAGAGGAAAATGGGTGATAGTTCAGAAAATTGGAACGAGTGTGCGTTGGAAGCGAGTCATTACAAGTATTTCCACACCGAAACGTGTGATGGCGTAATGCATAGACGTTCTCAGAAAACAGGCAAAAGTTGAAGGTACGTATTACATTTCTTGATAATTTTTTAACCTTTATAGGATTCCCTAATAGATGTATGTTTGTTTTTGTTTTTTCTTTAGCTAATGAAAAAACATATTTTAGCATGACTCTAACAATCCTTTTAATATATGTTATAGAACACCAAGCATAGTGCGGCGGAAGAGAAGAAGCGAGAATATCCCAAAAAAGCAAAAGCGTAATAGTGAGATGAAGCTTGCAGGTAATGAACATTTACTCTTCTTAATCATTCAATTATCACATGACCAACCACCGGAAAATGCAGAATCGTCTCAACATGCTTGATGACGTCACCATATCACCCGCGCATACAATCAACATCGGCTTGTACTACGACATGCCCTCCCTCTTCATAAAGTGTGAAAGTGCTTATTCCTTCGTTTATATAAAAAAGACGGATTGGGATATAATATCTAAGAACATTGAAGGTATTGAAGAGTATCTACTACATGAGCAAAAATTTACAGTTGCAGAGTACTGTGATAATGTAGTTTATGTATTGTAATTCTTTCAAATACAGCGCATTTTAGAAATAATTGTTTAAATGATTATGAAATATCTTTAAATCTTGTGGCTATAAGAAATTTAAAACGTCTACTTCCGTATATTGAAAGGCACTTAAACAATTTAAACGAATTCTTTAAAGAATCTAGCTATTCAGGAAGTAGGAAAGGGAGAGAGAAAATGATGCTAATGTACAATAAAATCAACAAAAGAGAGTTTTAGAACATAAACTTACTTTATTATTCTTGAAATTATCGTATTACCTCCATTCACAAATATAAACATTATTCCTATTTTCAAATACAAATGCACTCCCTCAAGCCCGTAAGTTCCACCTAAATTCCTCGCAAAATTCCCTAATTACGCCCCAAAAGTCCCTAGATTCCCCCACGCATAATCACTTGCAAAATTCTTTCTTCTTGTGCTCAAAGTGAGTCAAAAAGCAGTGTGTGTGTGAACGGAGGACAAAAAGTGGTGCCTCATCATCAGTGTTCATATTTCCTGTATTCAATCAGTTCATATGTTCCATTCAAAGAACATACAAAAACAATTTTAACAATATGAAATATTTCGTAGCAAAAGAAGTATAAAGTGTAATATCTTCAGCGTCCTTTCCTGTAAGTAGTAGCAGATTTCGTATTTATCATTAAAATAAAAGTGCATCCTGTATATGTACATTCTCAATCTGAATTTTCCAATACTTCTCTTAAAGGGAAAATCATTTCAAAGGACGGTCTGGTTATTTTGGCGAAATTATTGTTTCAAAGTGTTCATTCTGTTAAAGTGCTATTGTTAATCAGCTGTTTCTTGCACGCTTGCGTGCGCGCGGCGCGTTCTGTCTGATTATTTTTGAAACATTAACATTTTTTTGAAAGTTCAAAATTTTTTATTTTTTGAAACATTAGCAATTTTTGAAACTATAGATTTTTTAAAATTTTTGGGATTTTATGAAATTTTAGGCAGTTTTTAAAAGTTTAGGCATTTTTGCAAAAATTAGGCACTTTTTAGAGGGTTTAAGAAATTTTAGGAAATTTTGGAATGCTCAAGTTTTTCGAAATTTTAGAACTTTGTGAAGTATTTAGAATTGCGAAATTAATGTCAATTAGTTCATTAGAACACTGAGTTGAGAAATTCATGTGACAGTAATTTATATAACTTTTCCCTTCAGTTAACCCTTCCGAGATATTTCTTATTATTTGTCTGAAATTTCCAATCGTTCTCTTAAAGGCAAAATGAATTCGGCTATAGCCGTTCAAAACAGACCAAAGTGCAACTGCACGCTCAGATATCCACGCACCTGCAACAGGACACACTTTTGCAAGCTTGCATTTTTTCTGTAACCCGTAAGTGTTACTCCTTTAAATGGCACACACAAGCAGTTTAGTTTTCTCTAGAGCAGCGGACGTGCAAGGTAAAAGCCAAGACAACAAACATTGCTGGAATGTATTCAAATACAATATAGGGAAATGTCTACTTTTCACACTCTCATCAATTACGCACCACGTACTTTAAACTTATTATTGGTCTAATTCATGTTAATGCAGCTAAATGTTATTATATATTTCCGCTGTATGCTCTTTTTAAAATAATGTAATGCACACACAAGCAATTTGTTTTCTCACAAATCTGCCTTTACCCCTCTCGACCAATCAAAGACATTCTTATTTTAACCAATCGAAACCTTACACGTCACTTCCTCCTATTGCCGGCAGTGAAATGCGAAGCATCGTGTTTTCTTAGAAATTACTGAAAAAAACTGCCTAAAAAGCAGTTCTCACGGTAACAGGAAAAAAGACGTGGGTGTTTTGGTTGCGTAACTTCCGGTATAAAAAGAGGTGGGGAGGAAGTCAGCGCGCATTAAAGGAGCGCAACACATATTGTTTCAAAACTGTTCATTCTGATGAAGTTCTATTTTTAATCAGCTGTTTCTTGCACGCGTGCTTCCAGTAGTTCTCTTAAAGGGAAAATGAATACAAAAGTCGGCTATTGCCGTACAAACAGATCAAAGTGCCAAAGCAGTATACTGCACGCTCAGATATCCACGTACCTGCAGCAGGATAATTTTGCAATGTTGCAATTTTTTCTGTAACCCGGAAGTCTAACTGCTTTTTTAAAAGAATGGAATGCACACACAAGCAATTTGCTTTCTTCTACAATACCGGACGTTTTAATTAAAGGCCAAGTTCTCAAACATTGCAGAAATCTATCCAATTTCAATATAGGTAAATGCCTACTTTTCATTCTCATATTACTTCCTCGTCACTTTCTGCTAATATGCATTTTTATTTCCCCGTATTTCTTTGTTCCAGTTTTTTTCCATCCAATCACAAACGCGTTTATTTTCTGCAAATCACAAATCTGACTTTACCCCTCTCGACCAATCAAAGACATTCTTATTTTAACCAATCAAACCCTTACACTTCCCTTCCTGCTACTGTTGGTGGTGAAATGTGAAACATTGTGCTTACTGAGAAATTGCTGGAAAAACGTCTAAATGCGCCTCAAACGCAGTTCTCACGCTAAAATGAACAGGTGGGTGTTTTGGTTACGTAACTTCGAGTATAAAAAGGTGGGGAGAGACAAGCGCTCATGCCTTGCGGGTGCTTTTTAGTCTTCTTAAAGTTCATCGACAACGGCAGACAATTTCAAGTGCTCCTACCCTCAGAACAACGAGTGCTCCTACAAAACGCAAACGTTATTTTCCAGCGTTACCCTCCATTCGAATTCAACGTCGTTTGGCAGCAACTTTCCATAGACGTACAGCAAGTGTGTGCTCCATTCAGAAGGTGCGAGCAGCACTGGAACCTACTTTCCCATATAAACCATATCGACGGACCTCCACCGTTCGTTAAAAACTGCATCTTCTGTAAAAAGTGATTATGGACGCCCTACGCCAGCTTCAGGATCTATCCAACAGCTGCGACATCCTCAGCGTCTCCTCCCTACAACAAAACGTACCGTACCTAGTGGTAGGCGTCAGATCCATCGATACTATTCACGGAACCAAAACTGTTGTTAAACTAGACGACAACTCAGAAGTATTCCTACCATCCAGATTCGGCAAAGCCACCCCTGAACTCATCGAAAACCTAAATTCTACCCCTTTCTGCATCATCTACAAGGGCGAGGAGAAACTTCGAAGTGGATTAAAACGTTTCGTCGTCGACTTCACCAACGCATAATCACTTGCAAAATGCTTTCTTCTTGTGCTCAAAGTGAGTCAAAAAGCAGTGTGTGTTAAAAGTGGTGCCTCATCATCAGTGAATATATTTTCTGTATTCAATCAGCATTCAAAGAACATTCAAAAACAATTTTAACAATGTGAAATATTTTGTAGCAGAAGAAGTATAAAGTGTAATATCTTCAGCGTCCTTTCCTGTAAATAGTAGTAGTAGTAGTAGTAGTAGATTTCGAATTTATCATTAAAATAAAAGTGCATCCTGTATATGTATATTCTCAATAAAAAAAGAAAGAACATATACCAAAAGGAATGAGCTGACCTAAGCAAAGCCAGAACCATCGACCCAATAAGCCACTGATCCAGTTTCAAGCTGGTCGACCTCCGGCTCTGCATAGGCCAATCAAAAACATTCTTATTTTAACCAATCAAAACCTTACACGTCCCTTCCTGCCTCAGTTTCAATCATGTCCTCACCTGAATTTCTTCCTTTTGATCCTTGGCCTCCCACCTAGACACTTGTCAGTCTCCATTCCCTCTCCTAAAGTCACGTGAACCTTCAAGATCAAACGGTCTGCAGACCCAAGGTCAATCTCCCGGGGCGCCGCACCATGTACGCGAACGCGAACGCGTGCACGCACGCGTAGATCAGTTCGTCAACGGAGGGTCCGGAGGGTGCTCGGGGAAGGGAAGTGCGGTGAGTCGGGAAATGCTGGTGGTCAAGAGGGTGCGTCGGGGGTGCGTCAAATGATGCAGGAAGTCAAGAGGGTCCGCGTGGTTGTGCCTGGGGTGGGTGGCACATGCAGAGTCAAGAGGGTGCGCGGGAGTACGTCAAACAATGCGCGAGTAGGGTGGTAGTGCGCAAAAGTGCCTGGGGGATGCAGAAATTCAAGAGGGTGCACCGGGGTGCGCTGGGGTGCCCCAAGGGTGGGTGGCAGATGTAGAGAGTCAAGAGGGAGTGCGTCGAAGGACGCAGAAGGTCCAGGTTGCGCGTGGTGCCTGAGGGATGCAGAAATTCAAGAGGGTGCAGCAAGGTGCACTGGGGTGCCCCGGGGGTGGGTGGCAAATGTAGAGAGTCAAGAGGGAGTGCATCGAAGGATGCAGAAGGTCCAGGTTGCGCGTGGTGTCTGGGGGATGCAGAAATTCAAGAGGGTGCACCGAGGTGCACTGGGGTGCCCGGGGTGGGTGGCAAATGTAGAGAGTCAAGAGGGAGTGCGTCGAAGGATGCAGAAGGTCCAGGTTGCGCGTGGTGCCTGGGGGATGCAGAAATTCAAGAGGGTGCACGGGGGTGCCTGGGAGTGCGTCGGGGGTGCGTCCCAGTCCAGAGGGTGCACCATGACCTTCAAGGTCAAATGGCATGACCTTCAAGGTCAAATGGCATAACCTCCAAGGTCAAATTGTCGGAACTTCAAGGTCAAATTTTTCTAGGTCATATTGCATGACCTCAAAGGTCATTCAAGGTCAAACCGCCGGAACTTCAAGGTCAAACCGCCGGAACTTCAAGGTCAAACCGCCGGATCCAACACTTTACTACTCAATTCGCTTCTCTTGTAGTTCCTTGTTCACTTTTAATTACCACCCGCAAACATTGGTAATCCTCCTGGTGTGTCGATTTGATGTTTACCGAGGTACCCAATTTAAAAATAAACTACTTAGTCCGTGTATCAGCGGGGCGTCGGACCATCTTAAACAAGTGCCGAGTTCCAATCACGGTCAGGGTGAGTTACCTGGATGAGGTTTTTTCCGGGGTTTCCCTTATCCTTAAAGACGAACGTCAGGTAACTCTAAGCTCTCCGGACCCTGGGCTCATTTGAGCATCATTTCACCCATTCCATTCATCGTCCGATATGACTTAACGTTGGAGGACGTAAATTACAACAAAAAATCACTGTAGCTCAACAGACAGTACTCCACAACACCATGAATGCCCTAGAAGTTCAAATTCTTGGTGTTCCTACGACAGAGCCATTGTAAAACGTGAGGTGAGTGCTCCACATAATAACTCAACAATAAAACCTTCACTGACAACCCAAGTAATTCTAAAGCTTATTCCTATATATCAGAGAGATTAGCAAATGAGGAACTGTTGAGATGTGATGCAAGGAAAACTGAAAATGCCAGTGAGCCTTTTAACAGAATAATATGGTGTAAATGCCCAAAGGATATTTCATTTAAACAAAATGCATGTTTGGGGTGACAAGAACATTGTGCCATTTCAATATGGGATACATGGATAGAGTAGCTACGAAATAAGAATGAACATTGGCACAGCCAATGAAGTGTTCGCGTTCTCTTTGCGTTGCCAGGTCTACAGCCAGCGGGCGACAGAGATAGCAGATGTGTCTGACTTTGTCTCACGGTATCCATCTAACAGTGAGGTGAGATGTACTCGTATGTACAGATGCTGACAGCAAAGTTCGCTTAATATTTCCGGATGTGTGTGAAAACATACAATGATTTCGCATGGTGACATAAACTGAAGCTTAAGACCTTGAACGTGAGAACAGTTCGCTTATGCGGCATTGTTCACATTCATACAAAACGAAAGGACACAAATTAAATGCATTCCACGAAAGAATGGCGTTTGCAACAGTGAAACAAAGTACTGACATTTCAGCGATTTGCGAATATATTTTCTACTTTAATGATGCCGTAATTGTATACTGCCTGTAATGTACTTTAAACCAATGTTTGTTTCATTAAAATGGTTAATAAATACGGAAGATACCAATACGTATTAGAATGTTGCTCTATGTTTTCCAGGAGTTCTGAATATGGGAACTTCTACTAATTTGGTGAACTGTTTGCCTTCTTTAACAATGTTCGTCACAGTATGAGCACTCACGTGATAAGCCTGTGTCGTTAATTCTCGGTTCTGAGCGAAATTAGTACTTTCGAAAATGACTTTAATTGAAAATTGTTTGAAAAAAGAATACACATGAAAAAATCATATTTATAGCCTGCATATGTAATATCTTACGAGTTGTCTCGCAGTCACTGCTACAGTTCGGCCGCTGGATCTCCAGCTCTGACAGTTCTCAAGAGGGGGAAGCGCGCTTTTGGCAGTTCGTTAGCGGGAGTTTTAAGCAGATGAACATGTGTATTTTAAATATTTCACGCATTTGCAGATCGTCACTTCGTAAATGTACGTGGACAATGTGCATATACATGATCCCAGAATAGTTGCATATGGAGACAATATGCAATTTACCATTTACTGGAAAAGATATAACAAGAAGCTACGTTTAATGAAATTGGCAATTAAACAACTTACATTCAGCCCAGTGAAAAGACGCCGCAATCCTTGTAAATATCCATATCTTCTTCTTCTTCTTCTTCATCATCATAATCAACATCACCTTCATTCATCATCACAGCTTCATCACTGGAATCGCTGCTGACGTCATCTTGGCTGACTTAGACTTTTAGCTCCTTCACACGTGTTTCCACTATGCCTTCGTTTTCCTTGGCTTGTCTAAAAAGTTTCCAGGTATGATCCACGGAACTTTTCCACTTATCCTGGGACACTTGTTTAATACCATGCTGCACTAATAGTTCAACATCAGAAATACACAATGTTGTGTTATGTTCTGCAACATATCCTTTCACTTGTGTCCAAATTACTTCAGTGGCATTGAAACGACAATGATAGGGAGGGAGCCTGATTAGAGTGTGACCGTGAGCAGCAGCAATAGTGTCTATTTCAGGAGAGCAGAAACGTGGCTTGTAAAGTTTTACAATTTGCAGGAGTTCTGCTTTCGTCATTTCTGCGGACGCTCCAGGTATGTTGTTCTCCAACCACTGCAAAATGACGCTTTTCCTGTCGTACCTTGTCGGTGCTTTGTTTAATTGAACTGAGTGGTATGGCGCATTGTCCATAACAATAATTGAATTGGGACTGATCTTCGGCAGAAGAGATTCTTAGAACCATTTCTTGAATGTATTTTCATTCATTTCTTCGTGATAATCACCGGTACCCTTTGATTTAAATAAGAGCATTGCTCCTGGAATAAAATCACGTACACCACCAGCATGGAGCAAAATCAGTCTGCTTCCTTTCCCAACTGGCACTTTCATTGACCCTGCAAGAGTGTCATCTGTCCATGCCTTTGTCTCAGTGTGTGCTGCATTTACCCACGTTTCATCAAGCCAATTTCGTGAACTTTTCCGGGATTGCTTTTTAGAATTTCCCGCAAAAAT
The DNA here is from genome assembly GCA_030765055.1 of Mantis religiosa. Taxonomy (NCBI): domain Eukaryota; kingdom Metazoa; phylum Arthropoda; class Insecta; order Mantodea; family Mantidae; genus Mantis; species Mantis religiosa. The sequence goes on along the minus strand of CM060950.1, from coordinate 346,200,745 downwards.
CTACCTCTCCATGCAACGATGTCACTTCTTTCCATTACAGCTTTATACCCAGAAACATTGTTTAATCGAAAACCTAGTTCTTTCAGTACCTTACTTAGGCTGGTTTTTCTGCCGTCGAATAAGCCAGCTTCCTTTTGCTGGATTTCCAATCCACGCCTAGCAGCGACAACGCTGATTTGCGCTGGCAGACAATTTAACTTCCTGACCACCACACCGGATGTACAGACTCCCAGTACTACCAATAGAAGCAGTTAGTGCGGGTAAAAGGTGTGAACGAAATATTCGAATAGAGTGATGTTGTAAAGAATATCTTGCATGATAATGATATTACCAGTTGGATTTCAATGTTTTGAAGCTAATATAGTCCTATACTCTCATTATAAAGATAATTCTGACGATATGTTTTCAATTACTCATTATTATACGATGGTACTATTAACCTTCCTCCTCCACCTCCTGCAGCCATAAACGTCAGAGCCGGAGATACAGCGGCCGGAGTGTAGGCACCATACAAACGATACAAATATATCATCGAATATTGCCGAGTAGCCACCCAGTTGATACAATTGTGTGTGATAGTAGATGTTCATGGTTCTTTACTAAGATTGGTTGCAAGTTATGGAAGTTTATGGTTACGGTAAATTAAAACATTATGACAGTTTTGATAAAAAAATAACTATTTTATTTCTTTGGAGCAATTGACACATAATAAATTCTATCTGCGTAAATTAAGAATTCAACTTTATTAATCAATAGCATAGGCCTTGATTCTGTTGTTATTTATTCTTTGATGTCGTTTGACGCACCTCCATGCGTATGCACTAGTGAAGCCGATTCATCTTTAGTGCCATAATGCGGTGAAGAGATATTTTGTGAAGTGAAATCGAAATGAGTAGCCATCTTAAATGATTCAACAGCAGAGGTATTTTACCTCTCCTTATGACGACTGTCATATGACCTTAACAGGGAAACGTTCTTAATAGAAGACTTGTGATATACACTGATGCTGCTAGCTACGGAGCACTACAAGATATTCCTACAAAACCTATAAGAAAAGAAAAGAAATACTCCAATGAGATTGTATGTAACTTGCGCGACCAAGGCAGATCCTGGTCGCAAGTGAATTACGAAATAAGACATGTGACTACAGGACTATCAACCCATGGCTTCTACCACAAGATGTGTTCCAATAAGGCTTTCCATCACCTAAGTTACACCTGCATCTGTGTTTTGTGTTCTAAAAAATGTGACTGATATATTCTGATATATAAAAATAGACAAACATCCAATTCCACTTATAGCATAGACAATTGATTGACAAACTGCTCTCTGTACAGCGTGTGCACATTACTGCTTTATTATAACTTAACTTGTGATGGTTAATTGGATTGCTAGAGATAACAATATGATACACAGTAATTACTTATCCTCTATTCTTGTGGAAACTACTTTTACAACATCTACTTTTGCAATCTTCTAATTTTAATTGAGATATATTTTGGAGAACTTATTTTATAGGTTTATTTTGTTGTAGGTGCAAGGAAATGTGGGAATACAGTAGGCCTTCAGCGATAGTCAAGTTGTTAGAACCGGTCGTTATGGAGGCCTTTGAGTTCCCTGGCATACAGATTAAAAATAAATAAATGCAAATGATGACTTCCAATTTCAGAAAGGTGTAATTATATGTAAATTCAGACAAATAAAAGCGAATGTCTCCAAAATTCTTCACTCTACGTGACAAATGTCACAAACTGTATGTTTTAATGAATCTATTTTATTATAAAACATTTTGGTGTGTGTTAGTGGTTTATTACTCAAAATCTTTGTGCCTTGCCACACATGCACCCCTCTTTAGACAGAGAGAAACTAAAAGCTTATATGTATATTGAACACCTTCAAATACTTTTGGGAAATGCAATACGTTCCCTACTTACTGTAGAACAAGTAAAATATTGGATATACCCAACAGAAAATTTAGTATTTATTGCATCCAATGCGAATTAATGTTATCAAGGATCAGGCTCACTTTGTAGTCCAGTTCCTTCCAAAAGTTCCTACAAGAGTTGCTCGTAATTGATAATAAATTTCACTTGCTTCTCACTTTATTTGAAGTTAATATGAGAAACATTAAGGCCCAAAATACTTTTTTAATTCTCTTTGGTGAACAAAACGGCAAAGATGTGATAAATGAAACCATTCCATTTCTATGCAATTATAACTAATAAACTGATAACATTTATTTTCTACATATTTGCTTTCCTATTTTAATATTTCTTCCATTTCCAAAAACAAAGGTTGACAAATAACATAGTTCCACCATCTGTACTCCAAAGAAAGTTCAACTAGTCCAGGTGTTTTATCGCTAGCGTGTAGTAATGGTAATCGTATCCTGAAATAGTTCTGATGTACCTTTTGGCAACAGTTGTGTTACTTTCTCTTTCAAATATGGAATCTTGCTGCAAATATGTTTTCATAACCACAGCTAGTGCATACAGTCTTTGTTAATACACTGTATTTATTGGATGTGTTTAAACACGTTTCAGAGCTGTAAAACATCTTTCAACCTCTGTTGATGGCAGTGGCATCATGATTACCAACTTCAGGATATGCTGTTTCGTGGAAAGTGTCGCATATAGCTTTAGTCTGTGTCAAAAAAAAAACGGTATTGATCCAGCGACAGCGCCGTTCTGGTTTTGGAAAACAAACCTGAAATTCACTTCTTAATGTTACATTCAAAGAACGTATATGCTGTCAATAGTTACTTGAGATATATCTCGGGAAAGTTTATTTCATGCAAATGAAACTGATCAACGTGAAACTGTCTGCAAGACTATTATGCTATTTAGAAATTGGAGCCTTGTTTATATTCCTAGGAGAATTGTGTCGCAAACCTCCAAAACTTCTTTGGTTAGATCACTTGATTCCTTTCATCTTTAAGTATGTGGTTAGAATTTGGATACTACTTCTCTGAAAATGTCATGAATTGAAGCTCTAATACAATTTTCTCAAAATTTGCCATATTACGTTTAGCCTTGACTGCATCTAAGTTCCTATGCTGCACTTAACCAGGTATAAATTCAACTGAGGTCATGTTCCTATGCGAAATGTTAGCCAGAAGTGGGAAGTTAGTTCACTAATAAGATAGCAGATGGAAGAAGCTTGAGTGAACGTGGTCACTGATCGAATGAATTCATCTACTCAAAGAGCACAGCAGAATAATTAAACTGATATTAATGCAACAGTAATGGCTGCTTATGTTCCTCTAGCTTTTTGTTGGAGTATAGGACACGGAGACACCGTGGCGTAGCGGGCTCAAGCAGCATGCCCTGGTCGCTGGCCATGGGAAGCGGCCCGGGTTCGATTCCATCATGTAGTGCCGATTTTAGGTCCCGGGTATAGGACCGGTGCCCACTCAGCATCGTGAGGAAAGTGAGGTAAGCGGCCCTGGTCACGAAAACCAACATTCCACTGAGGGTGCCGAGATACTGACCACATCTCCTCCCCGTGTCGGTCGGATGGATGATCGCCTACCTCTGCCGTGCGTAAGTGGGCGTGAGGCCGGCTGTCGGGTGGGTAGGCCTTGGCCCTCTTAGGACTGTCGCGCCAGTGGTTACTTTTTATAGCACACGAAGATTGTGGGCAGTATAATTTGGACGGTAGGAGAGAATTTTAATATACATATAAGATACACAATAAACATTTTGTTATTATTTACAAATAGTTGTGATTCAAAATTGGCGGAAAGGACAAAAAAAGGGAATTGAATATGTGAAGAATATTAACGACGATGATGCTGCCAATGTAAAATATCGAATTAATAGCACTGTGATGGTGAAACAAATGACGCATGAAACTGTCCAAAATTAATAACGTATAACAAAAGCTACAAACGCAAAAGCAGAAATGAAATTACCAAACATAAATTTGCAGTGAAATATAAAAATCCATACGTAAGGAAAGAAAATTCTAACACATCCGGAAAAACAACGTTGTTGGGAGTGGAAAAATGCTAGAAAATTTGAGTACTCGAATATGACTTTATAACAAAGGTATAAGAAAAGTTTGGGAATAGCTTTTACATCTGGATTTCTAGATAATAGTACACTAAATAAATTGAGGTTTATGTTCTTTGGAAATTTATGTACGGGAACCCTCGAGTAACCGTCCACTTCTTGCAGTTGTCTGATAGATGTGCATTGTGCGCCATTAAGGTTGTTTGTAAGTTATGAGAGATTGTGGTTACAATAAATTAAAACGGCATGAATGTTTTCATAAAACAAAAGTAATGTTTAATTTCTTTGGTGCAAGTGATGCATGATAATTTATACTATGAGTGCATTTAAAATTTAACTTATTAAGCAATAGAGATTATATGTAACATGGGCCTTGATTCTGTTGTTCTTTATTCTCGAATTTCGTTTGGCAGAGCTGCATGTGAATGCACCAGTGAGGATTCCATCCTGTATCCCAGTGTACCCGCCGAAGCAATATATGTAGTAGGCAGGGAGTTTGTGAAGTGAAACCGAAACAAGAAGTGCTCTTAATGAGTCAATAGCGGAGGTATTTTACTACTCCTTATATCATGTATGCTGCTAATTGAAATGAGGTTTCTCTATATCTAAAAGTAATAACACCCATCCTCATTATGAAACCATCTCAAAGTTGTGGTCGACACCAGATACTTTATGATTTAGAATGTAGACATTAATTAAAACTGAAACTACACATTTACACTGGAGATACACATTCAAACAACAACAACACATAATAGGTATCAAAATTAAAATTTTAAAGTTCGACAGTGTATAGTTATTTGAGCATGAATCGAGGATAAAAGGCAAAGAGTGCCCTTATTTACCTCAACCAAAAAGGTAGTTAAACAAAGAATTTAAACCTTCAAAGTTCGTTTATTGCCTCGAGAATCTAGCTTAACTGTGTTTATTAAGTTAAATATTGGAGGTACTCTCATTATCAGGACACTTATTTAAATAGTAAATAGTCTGAGAGCACTGATATATTCTAACTCAGTTATCCCTTACTGAAAAATAACAAGATATAGGAAATACGAAAGCTAATATACCACATTCAGAGTTCTTATTTACTCATAATCGAGTGGATATGTGATGACTTCTAAAATCACTCTTATGCGTGACCACGAGTTGAGAAAAAGGAACAGTGACTCATCACTCGACTATGATATATAATATGTGACAATTTAAACGACAGAGAAAGAATACCAAAGAAAGAGTCGTTTCTTTGTATGGTGGTTTTTCTGCATATCTACGGTCTAAAAGTCAAACAAAACTTATTTCGAATAAAGAGATGGTCAGAGACTATACGTGGAAGTTTTCAAGGACTTACATTTTACTTGTCATTTAAATCTGCACAACAGGATATGTAAATCAAAGCTTTTGCAGCCTCTTTGAGAAACTAAAAAAACAAAAGTACATTTTCAGTAGAGGGCTTTTACGTTGAGACATTTTCTTGAAAGTTTTGGTATTAAATTCTTAGGAGTGAAACAAACTGTTGGAGTACAACTACAATAGTTTGTGTGGATATGCCCCATCAAACCTTTCCCAGTGGATGATGGGTCTGCATCTTTAACTATGAATAAATAAATTGCACTACCTTAATATGCAAACTAATATTTACACCCATCGTCGTTTTAAAATAAAAGTAGTTTCCTATCACAGGCAAGCTATTGCTTATAGCGGTTGAGTGATGCGACTCGAAAGATACAATATCTAATTCTTTTCGTATTTTTAAAAGTAGAGTAATTTCAATAAAGTATACAAATTTAAAAATTTGGGAGCGGCAGCCTACCTGATCATACATTATTCCTAACTACCTATGGTGGTCCTCTGTTCTGCTCATAAGGCGATACCTAAGTGCTACACCATTTATCAACCTTTTGAGTCATGCTTTATTATACTTTATTCTCACTAAATCGTTTATTACTTTCTTACACTGTAGTTATAACCATCCACAGATAGAGACATGACTTGAAGCAACGGGAGAATTACAAAAGAAAAAAAAGTTGAATTTGTAGATTGCTGTAACTCATCACGGAAGAGCAAAGTGTAGCAGGAGCGAACAAAAGATTTTGCATATGTAACTAGAGATAGATTTACATACAAAAATATTATCTTGTGATAAATTCCAAATATTACCTAACACTTTTAGCATATTTATTAGCCTTCACTCTACCATCTATCACTGCAAGGACACAAGTTACCCTCTGTTTCACTTTCATAACAGAAATTATTGAAATCGAAGGTTTATAGAGAAAATTAATGAGTATTTGTTTTACAGGAATATTGTCACGCACTATAGTCGTGGAGACTAGAGGGAATAGCTAAGTTGGAGATTAGGATGGTAGAACAATTACAAACGCTTGGATTAACAATAACCCCAATGTGCGATGTTTGGTTTACAAATGGAGGGGCTTTGTTAGCTAAATAGTGACAACAGTAATATGATGAACTGAATAGTAATTTGTATATCTTACCTTAGGAGATGTATATCAGGAATGAGTAAGCGAGTGGTCCAGTCCATGATCCCAAGCCGAAGGGTCGAAACAATCACGTACCAAACAGAGAAGAGAACCCCCGAGTGAACCCCCGCGTCACGTTATTTGGTTTTAAGCCTTTTTCAGGAAGCGCTTTGCAAGATGATGACGGTAATACCAAACATATCCTGACATCGCCCTTATTTTAATTTGAAGCAGCAAATCAGCAGAGCGCCTTTGCATTGTTCCAGAACATTCCATATGACGTGAGCAAGAGCAAAGCTCCATTTTGATCTGCGCAACTCTGCACATACACCAGGGGAAGCTGACATCTTAGTAATTTCCACGAGATTTCCCAAAGGACAGGAAACCGCAGTATTCCTGTTATTTACCAATTTAAAAAGGCTTCTGTACTTTAAGAAACTGTAAAATGAAATTTCAACTGGATACCCAGTGTCTCCGATAAAATATTCTCAAAATAATATAATTTACATCACTCGCAAATCAAACATGTGACAATATCACTCACTTATATCATTTCCAAGTTGCATTTTTAACATAAATATTACAGAAATGGAATACGGCTCTCAGTTTTTGAATTATTACGATATAAACGAGGTTCTACTTAGCTCTTCGACACAACAATATTGTTATTTACCTGAAAGGCGTGCTACTTGTTTCCAGCTGAGCAGCTCACTTCCTCTAAAATACATCTCATTGGGTAACTCAGTTTCCATAGGCAAAACGCATATAGAATGGAGACGACTTTTCCCTCCAGAATACTGACACAATCCATAGCACTAGGAGTTTTATTATTTTGTAGAGGTATAATAAATACAAGAAGTTATCTTTTACTCTTAAATATTTTATTCTGAAAATCAATAAACTTTGACAAATATATTATAATAATTGAGGGGAAAATTTATTTGCTTACAGTACTTGTACCTCTTACACTTTTCAGGTGAGCATCTCATCTCTGTGTTCACAAACACAATAACTGAATCTTCTTAATCTAAATAATATCTTATTGCAAACAATCGTGTAATAAACTTTGAAAATTCTAGAGGTAATAATTAACTTATTCATAGAGATAATATGCTTACAATTGTGTACACATAAACCATGTAATGCTTAAACTGGCACACTTGAATATATGTTCTTTCTTTCAGTCATAATACCTTCACTATTAAATAGATCCTTCCTACAATTTTGCTTAAAGTATAGTTAAATTCTTTGTAAGGAGTTTGAGCTATTTACCTCTATAGTAACTAATACAAAATCTGTGATACGTTTTCAAATTTTAAATTGCTCATGAAGAAATTAGTTACACAGATGTAGTTGCAAAATATCAATGGTTAACAATTGATATTTACAGTACACAAAAGAGGATACAGTGCCAGAAATGTGTATGTCCATTACTCTGGATTTCTCATTTTGAATTTTTCAGGAGAGTTGTCGAATTATTTACATGTTCTTAATAGATAACTCCTTTAGCTTTTACCTATATTCCACCCAAAATTTTGATATTCAGATGTTGGCAGAAATACAGGTTTTTTAAATTTATTTTGAGCAAAGTTTCAAGTTTTAATTTTATGGCAATTGAAAATGCATCCATTTAATAACATCATGCGTTGTTGGGAAACAACACAGAATTTGCCAATTCCGTGCCGCAAACAAATCTTTTGGCTCCAATAAAACTTTTATGTATCAAACGCTTTAAATCGTGTACAAATTTGCTTTTGACGAATTGTCATTGTTCCGACATTGTTATATGAAAGTGAAGTGTAGCAATTAACAAAGAGAGACCAGACAAGGTGTCAGGCATAGGAGAGGAAGCTCCAAAATTCGTAGCAAGATGAACTTTAAATTGTATAAAAAAATAAATACAGATATAAGAACAGGTGTAGATATATTTGGATTGAATTGATACCTCCTGTAATATATTTGGAAGATATACAGAATATGTAAGAGGGCAAATAAGTTAAGAGATTTTGCAGAGATAAAAGCAACATTAAATTCATTCTTCAAATTTGTTTTTGTTCTTTTGTTTACTGTTGCAAATACCACTAAAATTGTTATTCAACATAAACCATATAGTCAACCGGACAAAGAAATAGCAGTGAAAGGATGAACTAGACAATGAAAGCTACTGAATGAGCTAGATCCAATACAATCCGAAGATTTACTTAGGATAATTCATAATGGACAGCAAGAAGCTGAATTCTATTGTTTCTTACCAGAACCGACGGGAATTTTAATTGCTTAGTGCTTTGTTTTGTATATTATTTAATTATCATCTTTGTTTCTAACTTTCTCTACCACGCACATAGTAGGTAAAGGAGGTATTGCATTACACCCAAAAATTGAATTCATCCTGCTTACAAGTTATAATTAAATAAGAATTATCATGTGGGATCATAGAGCTATCCTGCAAAACATCTCAACTGTTCTTGAAGAATCATTCTTTGTTTAAGAGTTCTCCTCTTTGTGATGGATATGGGACTACAAGTCATGAAAGATAAATTACATTAACTAATGAAAAGGTAAAAGGTATTTACACCGACTTAATTAGGAACATCTAGAGCATAAAGTATTTTGATCTGCGCCATAAAGACTTTAACAAACATCTGTTTTATTTTATTCCCAAAAGCATACATAAATAATAGTAATAAACTGTTTAAGCAAACAGAGGACAGAGATTTTGTAGCTACAATCGATCTTGATTATCCAGAATGAACCTACAATTGACATTTATCAAATACACAGATGTATATTGTGATATAGTGGCTCAATCTTTCAGAAGTTAGTGCAGAGCAGTCAAAATGAAATTGGGTTTTACTTATCAATGCTTTTGAACTGTTCATTTTAGTTGTGGAAGTAAACAGAGATAATTGGCTATCTCTCAAGCACAGGAAGGGCTATGGCCAGATAGCCGAAAGATTCTGCACGATTCCGCTTCTAGACTCTAAAAGGGTTTTATAAAGAGTGGCTCAGATTCTGTTGAGCCTGTGGAGGTAAATACACATAAACAAATCACCTAAATTGACACATTATTTTGAGAATATGTTAGAAATGTGACATTGCACTGTTTTACATTCTGTGCAGGTCAGATTGCTAGGCATTTCTTAACTAATTTCGGTATATCTCTCACGTAGTCTAGGAGTGATATGCTGACCTTTAGCTCCGGAAGTCACCGGTTCAAAACCCGCGGAGAGTGATGAAATTTATCGGACGTAAAATACTGTCGCGACGACGCGCACAAAATGTTCGGTGAGGAGAGATAAGCGCGGCTTGTGTACACAAAGAGCCTGCAGTCAAATATAGCGCGTGATAAAGGACTTGCCGGCACGGATAAAGTATCCCGTCCAGAAAATTCTAGTGATATCTTGATTTACAGAGAACAGTCGAATTCTTGTTTATTCCAGAATTCTCTGTAATTTTCAATGAGGTATTTAAGGCAGCGACGACTGGCCAAGAGTCAGTCGTAAACAGAGCAGTAGTCGTAAACTGTTAGAAAACAGATGTAATGAGAGCTGATGTAGTAAACAGATGGAATCAGAACGCTGTTGTTGTGATCATCGACCTTGATATATTGCGATTGTGTATGTGACGTAATTATGTTACTTAAGACTTGAACAGCGTGTATTTATACGGAAATAAAGAGCATTTTGAATTTCTGCAAGTTGAACTTTTAATTCTACGAACCTACAAAGGCATGACGTAACAGCAGCATGGCGGAAATTGAGCGGTGTTAAGTTTAATAGGTTAATGTAGTTCAGTGCAAGTTTCATTAGTGTTTTATTTCAATTTACTTTTAATAATTATTTTTCCAAAATGTGGGCATATCTCTCAGAACCAATAACAGACAAAGTATCCACCGATGAAGAAGGAGCACGTGTTATTTGTGGTGCCAGTTCCATGCAAGGATGGCGAAAAACACAAGAGGACGCACATAACTGCATCCTGGAATATGATTCAGAAACATCGTTTTTTGCTGTTTACGATGGTCATGGTGGCCATGAAGTAGCAGAATACAGTGCAGAACATCTACCAGAGTACCTGAAAACCTGTGAAGCGTACAAGAAGGTGGACTACACTCAACTCTCAAGGATGCCTTCTTGGGATTAGATGCCATGCTTACTACACCAAAAGTTAAAAAAGTTCTCAGGCAGATTGCAAACACAAGAAAGGATGATCCAAACTCTGCTTCAGATGAAGATGAAGAGGAAAATTTTAAAAATTTGTATGAAGAAGCGAAAATGCCTCTAGAGCAAGTGATGGCAAAATACCAGAACGATGTTAACCCAAAGACTGAGAAGTTGAAACAAGAAGACAGTAAACCACCTGTTTCACCATATCTTAGGGCTCGAAAATCATGCGAGAGCAGTGCTTCCTCGTCCAAAATGACAGGAAATGGCAGTGGTGATACTACAGAAGCCAATATCAGCAATGGTGAATCCGAGGCACATGATGAGTGTACAGATGATGCAAGTGCGTCAACCGAAGTAAGTGACAGTGATAAGAAAAATGAAGTAAATGGAGAAGTGTTACACGATGAGAAAGAACAAGATAATAGCTGTGATAAGGATGAGTCATCAAAGCCACACGAGAATGGAGAAATCGCAGAAGCAGAAAATAAAGGAAAGGGCAAAAGGAGTGTATCTAAGGCAATGGTGGAGAAAAAAAGATCTTCATTACGTCTACGCAACGCTAGAACTTTGTATCATAGTCTATTAGGATCAGAGGTACATAGCGATAGCGACTCGGATGATGAAGGTGATGAATCATTTGATGCAGCAGATAACAGTGATGATGAAGAGGAGGAGGAAGATGGTGTAGGAGAGGAAAATGAAGAGGAAGATAGTGCCCTAGATGAAGATGATGATGAGGAGGAGGAGGAAGATGATGAAGATGAGGACGATGATGATGACTTTCCTTTAAAAATGACCGAAGAGCCTGGCTGGGATAGTGACTGCACAGCTGTTGTGGCATTGCTAAAAGAAAGAGAACTGTACGTGGCCAATGCTGGAGATTCCAGATGTATCGTTTGCAGGAAAGGACAGGCTATTGAAATGAGCCTGGATCACAAACCAGAAGACGAAGCTGAAATGAAAAGGATAGTGAAGGCTGGAGGGAAGGTGAATGTCGATGGCAGAGTAAATGGTAGCCTCAACCTCTCCAGAGCATTGGGTGATCATGGGTACAAGCAAAGAGATGGTTTTCCACCTGAGGAACAGATGATCACAGCCCTATCTGATTTTCGGACATTGATGATTGATCCAGTCGAAGATGAATTCATGGTTTTAGCCTGTGATGGTATGTGGAACTTCATGTCAAGCCAGGATGTTGTGGATTTTGTAAGACCGAGAGTTTTGGAAGGAAAATTGAAGTTATCACAGATATGTGAAGAGCTGTTTGATCACTGCCTGGCACCAGACACACTCGGTGATGGCATTGGCTGCGACAACATGACAGCAGTGATAGTGAAGTTCCAGCCATCTCTGGGAGAGATAAAATCTGGTGTCAAACGTCCAGCATCCCCTTCACAAGAAGAGGGAGATACCAACAAACGTCCCAAGACAGAAGTCTCTGCAAAAAAAGAAGAAGAAACCTTAGTGTGTTACATTGAGTGGTGTCGAAATGTGACTCAAGTATGATATAATCTATACATAAAACAAAAGAACATTAACCAGCGTTTACACCTAGTACTCGCTTCATATTGACGTTTCACCAGAACACATTTTTTGCACAGCTCAGAGTGCAGATACTTGCTAAAGCACCTATCTATAAATATACATGTTTGACAATGTGGGCACATAAGATAGGTGCTAGGAGAAGAGTTTTAAAAAATGAAACTGCATAAAACTGGTTTTGTCACAGTTTATTTTTTATTAGTCCAGTTCTAATGGATTATTCTGTGCATAAATGTTGATTTATCTACCAGTATACATAACTTGATAGGAAAAAAAATTTAAAAAAGCACAATACTTAATATGGTTTCACGAAAAAATAGTGATTTCGTTATATATTTATAAAACACAAAAACCTCAAGTTTGGTAAAGAGGCGTCCTAGCAAAATTCAGTGGCATTTGACGACAAATATACAATGTGACACTCAGAAGTAAAGGGGTCGAAGAGAAACTTTAAATAACATTTCAATACCAATTTGAGAAAAACTTGGTTTCCAGTCAATCGAATCTCGTCGTTCGATACTCCTATTTGGAAGTTTTAGATTAAGAAATCAGTGCACAATTAATGTATAGCACACAGGTGCTCTATAATGCAGAAAGATGAATTCATGTTCATCTAGCTGAAGCAGATTTGTAGCTCTTAATAATTGTGATATTGTTTAGCAACATATCTTTGTTTACCATTGTGTTCTAGCATAGGATCAAGAGCCGCCCTACACTAGATAATTTCATAAACTGTAATGTAGGGTTGATGTAGATGTTACCAAACTGGCAGGTGTTTATTTTTCTATGCTTTGTAGCGGTTACTTGCCTCTTCATAGTAACCGATAATTAAAAGTGCCTTTCATTGTAATAGACAGTCCTCTAATAATATCAGCATCTTAGTAGTTCTCCCAATAAATAACTTCCCAGAATTTAAATTTCGACCTGGATCATTCTTCAGTAAATTATATATAAATTTTGGGAGGAACAATATCAATTTTAAATGTTACACCATGCAATTCAGAGATCCAGGTGAGCTGTTTTGAATTCCATGTCTGCTGGTTTCCTATTCCGTTCTTGAAGACATCGGACGTACGCCTGCTGAAACAGCATTTCGTGTTTCTGAATTGCGGGTCTGGATATTTAAGTTGCTTATACTACATTACCGGCTGACCATGTCTTATGAAGTTCGTTGCACAGCACTTCACCCTTGACGTTGGATGAAGAAAATCTTTCAGTTCAATCCAGGCATGTTTCTCACAATTGTTAAGAATGCACCTTCCTCCACGTCTTAAAATACGGATTCATTGACCTTCATCCAATGTGAATGGGCTGATAGAAAAGAAGGGTAAACAAAAGGCAGAAAAGGGACGAACTAAAAACTAAGTAACACTGGGAAATATTACATAGAAGGTGTAACCATTAAAATTACAATTCATTGTCAAAATGTATCTACTGCAACAATGAGGGAAATGTACACCTATCTATGCCCAAATCCATATATTTAAGATTTACATGGTGCAAATTATGTAATACACATTAGTTTCTCAGCCTCAAAAACGATAACCAGCGCTGTACATTTATTACAACATATTTTACACTTTGCTTTATGCAATAACTTTATACAATAACCATATAAGTACGTCCTATTAATTCGAAAATGTAATATACTCGCTTTGTGCAACATGCCCATTGGTGTATATTTTCTTTATTGACAGGTTGCCATTGAGGTGTTTCATCCTCCCTGGCAAGGGGTCTTGAAATTGTTACATCATTGTCCATGAAGAACCTGGAGTTGGCATTGGCAAGTTTGCTCATTCCCTGGAGAGGCAGTCTCCCTAAGGAGAATTCTCACCTACTTTCCTTTTGTTTACACCACATAAAGAGAGCCATATCATCTATATATAATTATTATAATAATAAGCAAATTCAAGTACCTATGCAGCCTTTTCTTAAGTTTAGCTATATATTATCAAATATTTAAATGTAATACGATACCCTCTCTATCCAAAGCAGTTTACTTCTTTAACTTTTACTGACATTTCTTATACAGGCGTATTTTTTGTCTGCTAAAATCAATCTAATCTTTTGCGGAAATGGGTTCATTACACATTTCAGTGCGGTTACAATGGCAATTCTGAAAAGCTATTCCAGTCAGATGTTTAAAAGTGCTTCTCAATTTGTCATTCTTGAAATACCATATTCATTTCATTACATTAACAAATAACACAATAGCGACCATACTTGAAAGCATGACAGTCTTAAAACATTCAAAGCATAATAACTGGTAACTCGGAAATTGTTGATTAAAAAGACGTAGTTTGCTATACATTGTGAGTTTTAAAGAGATCTATATTTCGTTCTGTATTAGGATTTGTCCTATTTCTTGTGATCTACTTGTTATACTTTATGTAACGTTCCTTCCGAAAAAGGCAAACTTCGCTTGCTATCTCTAGAAACTTCAAAATGCAAGTTATATTAAGAATATTATAATGTGCTGCACTCAAGTGAATTTCTTAACTACAAACTGATCTTATAAAGGATTATTGCTCTATCTGCTTCATATTTATTTAGCATTTGCTGTAATGACGTTATTGCTGATTTCCTTGAACGTGCGATAATACAGGAAAACGGAAGGGTCTAGAAGATAGCCAGATATTTTGAATCTAGTAGCTATACGATGGCTCTGACAAGTTTCGGAAAATTCATACCCATAATAAGGAATGGATCATTTCACAAAAAAAGTTATTTGGCGTGTCATAATAAGATATTCATTTTATATACAACAAGTCTTTGTATTTCACTTATTGCTTGCCAACGATTCAAAAGGGATGTACCTAAGGGCCTTCCCAGAAATTTCAGGATAACTACTTTCTTTGAAAGGAAAGTGCCATAAATTGTTTGGAGTTTAACAGAGTTTTCTCCTCTCAGGTAAGCTGCTCACACACATACACTCACACACACACACACGCACACACACACACACACACACACACACACACCCGACACACACATGGAGCTTCTCTTAAAACATTATTGGGGATATGAAATTCTTTTGAAATATGAATATCATACTTTTGAGTAGAATAGTTTCTTCTAATTATAATATAATTAATATTAATAATCAGGAGCAAAAGTAATGTGTCAAAATTTGGCGATGTTGTTTGAAACACGAGTTTCAACTTATCTGTCATATGCAAATGAGTTGCCTTTTTGATTAAATTATGAGTTTTAGTGACTGGGAAGCAGTGAATGAAAATTATGCAAGAGAAAGGACAGATACAAGGGAACTTTCAGATATTTTTGCGCTTTTACGAATCCCTTAAGCAGCTGCTGTAAAGTGTTACAAACAGCAGCCCTCCGAATGTGGCTCATTAACCTACTAAATAACATTTCCAAAACTGTGGTTCTTATCTTACGAGGCGTGTCCGTAAAGTAAGGTCTCCGATTTTATTTAATATAGAAAACATGTTTACTGTCAATGACGGAAAGGCGGAACCTACAGCTATTTTTCAACATATTCACTACTGTGATCGATACACTTTTGCATGCGCTGTGTTAGTTTTTGTACACCCTTGTCACAGCACCACTTGCGCAGGTAGCACTCAACCTCGTTTTTCAAATCATCATCGGTCTGGAAATGTGTTCCAACCAGGTATGACTTCAAGTCAGGAAACAGATGATAATCACTAGGTGCTAACTCTGCACTGTAGTGGGGATGGATGAGGTTGTCCCATCCAAACTGGGCCAGGAGGATTTTAGGGATCAACCTCGCACACACCTTGCGATAATGCAAATGTTCGGTCAAAATCTTGTCAATCGTAGTCTTTCTGACTTCAGGGATAAGTTCGCACAGCTCGAGAACTGTCACACGCCGATCTTTAATCATTTCCTGCTCCACTTTTGCAATTGTTTCGGCTGATACCGAAGGCCAACCAGAACGCCATTTTTATTAATATATATATATATATATATATATATATATATATATATATATATATATATATGTGTGTGTATAGATATATATTTTTCTTTTTTTCTTATTTAACCGATTTTTTATTATTCCCATTTATTTTCTTATCTGTTTTCCTAGTTTCACAAATATTCACTATATACATAAACACCCATGCCCAAGGCGGGACTCGAACCCGTGACCCTCTACGCGGTGGAACGCTAGAGACATACGCCTTAGCGACCATGGCTACGAGGGCCGGCAAATCATGGACGTCTGTACGTCCATCTTTGAACTCGCTGACCCACTTTCGAAAGGTTTTGACGTCCATACACCAGAGCCCATAGACTTGGCATAACTGACGATGAATTTCAGTAGGGTTAATGCCCTTAGCACTCAAAAAACGGATCACTGCACACAACTCGCACTTGGCGGTGGAAGTGATAGGAAGCTCCAACGCAAATGGCTGCCCAGCCAAGACTAATGGTTGCAACGGTTTCGTTGTGATAAGGATTTGAAGGGATGAAACCCAGCAACACGCCAGTGTTGCAGGATCTCACCTAATAGCGTTGCTCACTGCTCCAGCGCTTTGGGGACCTTAGTTTACGCACACGCCTCGTATTACTCTGTATGTGCGGGAGGGCCGCTATTTCAGCCCACACTATATTCTTTGTGGCCTTGGGCGCTTCGAAGATTTGAGGATGGCTTTTTTTGTGCAAGAAATCCCTAAAATCCGCAAAAGTCTCAAGCTCTCCTTTACCTTTTGTTTTTGCATTGTCACTACCATTAACATGTCTGTTCAAATATATATTATAAGATATATCCGTATCATAAACCATATTGGATTCCTTTGGAAACAGTTCGTTCAGGAGTTGTTCATGTAGCTCCTTGTCATTTTTTTCTGCTGGTATATTCTTTCTTCGACTGTATAAAATGCTGGAAAGGGACATTTCCTCTCTTCTGGAACTTCTCTATTAATACGTGCTTCTAGATTTAGTGTTTAAAAAAAAAGATTTACTAGTATGCCATTTCGACGCCATGTCAGTAGCATATGCAAAAGTTTTCCTTTTTAAGTATATTGCATGGCTGAGGCACGAGGATGAGCTTAGCTGTTCTGTCCCTTATATCCTACAAAAGTCCTTTTGGCAGCGGTAAAACTGATGTGAATATTTTGAGAGGCACTGCAGGAGTGGTCAGGTGTTGTACTGATTTTTGGGCCAAGGCTTGGTAGTTGATACTAGAAGGACACACTTTTGAACACGCATGCCATATTTCTCTAGGCTTTCTTCCACAAACGCTGTGTTTGCTGATTTTTCGTGGTGTTCACAGCCTGCGCTAATTCTCCTTTTCGTCCTACTCAGGGATGAATACTTCTCCGCCAATAATGATGCTGCTGGCGTTTGATGCCACTTTGAGGTCTCTGTCGATGGGAGCGTCACGTCTCATGTTACTCCTTCCTCATTATCACTATCAACTTCTTAGAGTTAGTTGATATGTTATAGCGTACCTCGGTGTGAATTCAGGAGCCACAAGCTTCCACTCCTTATTTGTATTCCTTTGAATAATGGAGTTGCTGGAGGGGTACCACAGGCTGGTCAGGCCTTCAGGAGTGGGATCGGCAAGAACAAGGATACCAGCGGACCTCTTCTTCTCCAGCTGTACAGATTACAGCTACTTCAGGAAATCTACAAGACAAAAATTTATAAATTTTAATGTGCTTAGTTTTTAAATTGCACCGGGTTATCATTTTGTGGATATGTTTTTACATTATCGTATATTCATTAATAGGGAAATTTTTATGACATATTCGCAAATGTTTTCTCTGAAGAAGATGAAAATTCGGCATAATTGTCAAAAGAAGTGCAGAATCAACTACAAGATAAGTTTTAAAATATGTCAGTGCAGGTATTTTGAAGTATAATAAACATATTTAAAAAAAAATGTCTTTTCCCATATTTGGAAACTAAAATTCTTTTTTAAGTAGACAAAATGCTTTACATACTCCTTGTAATTGTGGATCAGGAAGTATTCCGTCATTAGGAAAACAAACATTGTAGTTACAAGGTACTGTAGAAAAATTTTGTTTTTACGGTTTCAAAATAATATGTCATTTTATGGATGGATCGAGTTATATCTCCCGCTTTCGGCCCCTTCCCAGGATATCTGTAAGTAAGCAAAGGGTATGGGAGTCGGTTGTATGAAAGTGGAGCTTCAAAATATATCTGTTACGAATTCTGCCATCTGCTATCAATTCAACTCAGATCTGGCTACACTTCGTATTTTCTCAACTTTTCGACACCGGGCATCCCTCAAGGGTATGGACACGAATGGCGTAGCGAATTTAGTAGTTATTTACTAATATACCTTAGGAGAAATGTATTCCTGTATTATTTCAAATTAAAACCAAATAGTTTTAGAGCACATATATCAGTCCGCCAGGAACAAAGTAAGTGTTATTAGAAAATATTACTATCAAAAATAAACTACACAGAACATGAAATTTGTTACAATTAGAAGCTAACTTTAGTTTCGCTAACAAAAACATAACTGATCTCACTGCTCAGTTGCTTGGGAATTAATTACTTCAAGTTGAACGGAGAAATAGGCTACTGAAAACAATTTAATGTTATTTTACCTAAGTGCTGCAGTTAACACTCCCAGTCTTGCTGTCTGGCACAGTTAACCCGGTGCTTGCTCATGCAAACATAAGAGTTATTGAGGTATTGAAGGTTTCATTTATTATATATTGTGAATTATTTATATAATTTGGAACACAGCAAAAATGACACAAAAATTAAAGTCATGGACGATACATGAATAGGTTTCGAAAATGGTTCTCAATAGACAGTAGATATACACTATCTAATGTACTGAAAGTAAAGCTGTAACGCAAAACTTTTAACATGATACACGATAATTTTTGGGTGGTTTCTGCTACTACTCCTCCAGTTTATTTGCTGCTGCTGCTGTCAATGCATTAAGAGATCTCTTGCACGTAGCTGAGATTAGGACTGCTGAGGAACCTTTTCTGCTTCGTCTGGTGTCTGCTCTCCTCTTCATTTTTGCGACGTGCGAGATTTGCCAAAATGTAACTTAAGTATGGAAGAAGATATTTTCGCCTCTTCTTTGACCTTGTACTTTTCCTTTTCAGATGGTTCATTTTTCCTATTATTGGGAAAATCCTCAATCATTCTATCACTACTGGCAATTAAATCTGCGTGTGTAAAAATACAAGGCTTCAACGGAAATATTCTTGTTACCCTAAACACAATTACTGCTATCTCACATGTCTATTTCTTGAGTTAGGTCTTACCAAGCAGTTCGGCGATGTGCACTCAGTACTGGATGTACATTTCTCTACGTGTACCTGCTCAGAGTAATAGGTTTTCAAATGGCTCATGAAAGTTTTTTCCAATGGTTGCATCTTTTGTAAGGAATTACGAGGCAGGCAGAAAATGCTGTCATAGTTCTCACGTGAGAGGTTTATGATATCCAGGTTTCTGCAGTGGGTGTGAAGCCCAAGAAGAATCAGAAGCAACGGTGATTTAGCTGTTGGCTTCATCTTTCTCAGGAAAACTTTAAACAAATCTTAAAGGATTGTGTTTGAACAAATCCAAAAGAATGGCATGCAGGAATTGGACCAATTGGAATTGCAGGAATTGGAGCTTGAAATGAATAAGCAGGTTTTACCATATATGACGCAGCATCCGTCAACAACAGGAGTACGTTGTCATGTAGAGTGCCATTGGGGTATATTAAACTCAAAGACCTGTCAAACACTTTGCTAATTGTTGAAAATTTAACTTTTTCCAACTGTTCACAATTTATTAGGAATTGTTCTCCTGTACCATCCTCTGCCATTGTGCCCAATACAATATTTTTGCCACATATGCCTAGTGAGTCTTACATTTATCTGTGCTTACCCAAATATTTTTCCCTGATACTTTTTGTCTGATTTCCTGTATTGCTTTCTGGTAGCACTTGCTCACGCAATTCTTCCTTAGTTTTGAAGAGTCTGGTATAGGCTTTCCAGTATGCTTTTCTAGAAAAGCGCGTATCTTTGGATTACTCAGTTTGTTCAAAGAAATATCAGCACAAATGAATGCTTCACAGAGTTCTTCAAAGAAAGGTGAACCTGAAGAAGAGCAAGCTTCACCAAGTAATATTTGGTGTGTTGTTCTTTTAGCTTCAAGCAGCCGTAGTCCTCGAATGTGTTTTTTCTCTTCACATGTTGGTCTATAGTAAACTTCTTTTCAGCTGCCACTCGTACTTCACATAATTTGCAGAAAAGTATATTCCCATCTGTGGAAAAAAACTTTTTCACCATGAAGTCTAACAAAATCATTTAATTTATTTGCAAAGTTTTGCTTTAGTTTAGGCATGATGATTTTTCAACTTCACACCACAGTTCTTTACACTGTTTAAAAGGTACCTCTCTGCACTGCTATTCAGAAAGGATTTGCAGACACAATGAGCTTTGACCTTTCTGCTTAGAATGCAGCCACTTGATACTGATACTTGTGCTTAGGAATGCAGCTACCTGCTACTTGTGAAGTAACTGAAAGAGTTTGTATTGCTCAAGCTCTTAGCGGTCCTTAGAAGTGGAGGAATGTAGTCTTTGTCCCGTTTGCTGGAACCCAAGGTAATTTTACCTCTAGTACTATTTGGGGCAAAGTAAAACAGTTTGCTTAGTAATTAAATGTAAAGCTTCGCTCTTGAAAACATAAAAAGGTAAAGTATATTTTAACATGCTTAATTATAACAAAAAATACCCAATAGTATTAAAAATGCCCAAAATGCAATAAAAAACCTAAAAAATGCCCTATCTCACAAACATTTACAAAAATGCAAAATATGCCCTAACAAAAAGGATTAAATTAACGCCTTTTACTATGAAACACATTTATATGTAACCCACTTTTAATTTAGGCTTACCAAAAGAAGAAGATGTAAAGTCATTGAAATCCGGACCCTAGTGATTATATAGCATACCCTAGTAATGAATTTTAATAAAATATACAGAGAATATACAGATAAACATTTTGTATACGTAGTATTAAAGAAGTAAGGTATTGCATTCTCATAAAGTTCTTTACCCACTCTTCTGCAAGCTATTCTTAAAAATTCATGTTATCTAATTTTTCATAATCCAGATAAATGTTTACAAATATTCATTCATTTCAAGTTCCATTTTAGCTACATGGAGTATATAGGAGGTTTAAGGAAGTAAAAACTTAAAAGGCAAGTCCGTAAACAATGCTCTTAAAAATTGATTTTCTCTATGGCAAAGAAAAAAGAACTTTTGTTCTCTAAACTGTAAACATTTAAAAAGTCAGGCCAACAGCCACAAATTACTTGGAAATCAGAAATACTGCGTAGCTAGTATTTAAGAAAACTGTGATACCGACTTTTGTTTCAAATATTATAATGTGCTTTTTACGGTTTACAATATATACATAATTACCTGAGATTAAGGAAGATTTCACAGGCTATTCGCAGAAACTACACGGTTTACATTTTTTTAAATTTAAATATAAAGAACAGATGGTCAGAGAAATTGAAAACAAGAAAAGGCCTCTATATTGAGCGTAGCTAAATGCGCAGGTATCCAGTCAACATCAAGTTTAGTATTCATCCGCCAATTAGTTTGAAGTTTTCTTGTTGACGGACATGTTCCCTCGGATACACACCCAAGAACTCTTCTACTTTCTTTTTCTTTTAGGGAGGAAGGTTTCAGGCGATACCAAAACGGTCCTCGAAGGACCCTGAAAGAGACCACCAGATAACAGATGATGTGAAACGATAATGGAGGTGAAATGGAGGGACGGGAAAGTCAGGAATGTAATTAACCTACCCATTTTTCACTTAGCGACCCGGGAAACCCCCGAAAAACCCATGGATCAGGTAGGTTGGCCACAGGAATTGAACCCAGGCCCCCCGAATGCGGGCCACAGACAAAACTGCCTGAGCTATCCCGCTCGGTAGAAAGATGTTAATAGAACCTTATTTATACGTAATTCGTAGTTATATGTATTAAATTTCAGTGAAATACAACTGAGGTTTACGTAATTAAATGAGATACAGCATACGCACCTTAAACTCGAAATGCATTTCCTTATCGCTTCTGTCGCAAGCTGAGCGGGCGGAAAAACAAAAACAAAGACGTCTTCTCTAATACGTTTGAGGCCAACAGTGTCGTAGCAATAAATGAAAAGTAAAGATAATTTTCGGTATCTGGCGTTTACTGTTGAACAGTGGTTTTGCCTTACAGCTTTCAGTTCCTTTTAATCAGCAATAGAGGAAAGAAAAGGGAAATGCTATACGCTAGATCAGAAGGTAAAATACATAGAAGAGCTGACATTAGGCAGAAAACCAATTGCGACTTGGGAGTTGCTTATACACGCTGTGTATAGTCATCAGTGACAGAAAACCCTTAAGAAAACATTTACAGACAATTCACCCTAATCCTGATTCGAATTCGGGACCTCCAGAACAGGTGCTGTGTACGCGTTAAATCAGTACAAAATGTTGTAATGAAAATACTCTACGTTCATTAATATGAATTGCAAAATGAGATGTACGCTTTTATTGCAACAAAATTGAAACAAGCGAAATTTACTAAACAGTGTAAAGACAGACCAATTTCTGAATAACGTTTGTTTCGAATATTTATTGTTTGTAAGGTTTTATACAACCAGTCATCCTGTATTACTGATGCGTGGTCCAAACCTCATTTGTAAGTAATTCTAAGTTATAAGAAGTCCTTTCTCTTCCCCTTGATATTAGGTTCAACTACAAACACACACGCACACAAACACACACACATACACACACAGACTGAAGATTTCTCTGATTGGTCATTTTAGTGCACGAATAAAAATATAGTACAGTGCGATCAATGGAAACCTGAACCATAATTTCCCTTTGAAAGCCTGTAGAATGTAGAAATTTGTTTTAATGATCTCAGTGGCTGTGGAAGAATTGACAACACTGACAATTGTTGACAGCTGACAGTCTTAAATGTCTTAATTTTCTTTGATACGACTGTAGACACTGACATTTATATGGCTATCTTCAATACGTTTGTGTAACAGCTGGATGATATGAAATTGAGAGAAGGTTATTTACAGCAAGATGGAGCATGGTGCTATACATCCAATGACACCATGGAACTTGTAGCGAGTTTCTTTGATATTCGAATAATCTCAAAATTCTGTGGCCCCCCCAGATACCCTGACTTAACACTGCCGGATTTTTTCTTGTGGGGGATTTAAAAACAGAGCGTACAAGAATAGGCCACGGGCAATTGATGTTCTCAGGGTATCCATTCGAACCGAAATAAGTAACATTGGCGAGGATACTCTGTAAAACTTCAGAGAATATGGTGAGACGAGTGCAAACATGTATAGATGCTGGTAGAGGACACTTTCAACAATTTTCTCTGAGATGTAAATAGTGTAATGTAATCTCCCAATTGTGTATTATATTCTCCCGAAGTTGCACGTGTGTCCTATTATTGGTTCAAAAGTTATGTATTATTGAAATGGTTCATGTTTATATGGAATAATGAAAGCTAGAGTTAGATTAGTAGGTAGGTTTAGCAACTGGCCCCCAAATTGGATCTTTCGTGCATATACGCCGGAGAAACAGACGACATTAAGGAATTGCAGGAGAGCTATGAGCGGCAGAAATGGGCAGAGTTTCCAAACAATTTACAATTTAACCACGGTGAATGGGAGGCGCTAGTTCACTACATATGTATAGTGAGAATAAGTAAGGTTTCTCTGATTATTTAAGTACAGTATATGAATAAAATGAAGAGCATAGAAACTCGTAACACAAACTCTTAACCCTTGTATATACATCTTCAACTCTGTGGTATATGAAGTAGACCGACTAAACATTACACCTTTGGGAAACTTGCCATACGATCTGTGATTAATTCTCTATTACTTTAATCGATATTTAAAAGTCCTCTTACGCCTTTAAATTCATCACATAAAATAAATGCTATGTCTATGTGCAGTTTTATGATCTGTTTTATGGTTATAGAATGACAAACATGACGATGCTAATGACGCTCTGTAATAGCTCTAGGATATCAAACCCTGATAAATCCAACCTGCATCATTTAAATGACCAGTATATGTAGAGACAGAGGTATCAAAAATGTAAAGCTGACAAGAGAATCTGACCCAACTTTCTTGGCTTTTTATTGAATGGATTTACACAAATATATATGAATATATACAAATATAATAATTTGTAACTTAAAACTTCACTTATCTTATAAGAAATAATGACAGTTTTCTTATAGCTTGACCAGTATCGCGATCTCGTAAAAAAATCTTTCACATCAACAACTCTGTTGTCAAGATCACTTCACCTAAGATTACCATGTTTTCGCCAGTACTATCAAAATCTGAAAATGAAACAAATTAAAAAACAGAATCGACTGCCGGTATTTCAAAATTCATTACGCGATGTTTACTTTTTCAAATAAATATCTTTTCCTAAAAAGAAGCACAAATGCTGCTTTAATTAATGGCTTTAATAAAGACTTAAGACATAAAAAATTGAAAAATTTAAATATCAAAAAACTGTTAATGATATCTTTATCCTTAAAAACTAAAAGACACTATAATTTTAAAAAGTTTACTTACAAACCTTGGGTTAATAAACATTTTCAAATAATTTTTTTAAAAAAATTTATTGTTCCTTCACACTAACCCTGTGTAGGACGCACTATGAAAAAGTACAGCCAGACTGAAAAATTCAATCTCATAGCCGGGATTTGAACCACGGATCTTTTGGTTTCCGTCCAGCCGCTCTAACCATTTGAGCTACTACCGGGAGAAACACGAGTCAGTTGGAGAATTTAATATCATGTTGGCACGTTGGTCATAGTAACTCAAAGTCGTGGAGGGCAAAAGTCATTTTTGAGAGATTTGTGCTAAATTGCAGTGTTACATCTACTTATATAGGAGGCATAGTTGAAGTTTTTAAAAATTCTTACTAATTATATTAACATATATTTTTAAATCCTTGCCACAATTAACACATCAAATAATTTACACAGAAATTCACTTACATATTGAGAGCAATTTTAAACTCTTGAATTTCTTCATTAGCTATTCTAATTTAAACGAAAATGTTGCATAAAATGAACAAAATTAAAATGTTACCAGAATAAATATATTTTGATTCTAAAGAACGGTAAAAAACATTTTGAAACATCCATCATTTGGTTAGTGCTGTATCTTTTCTATTAATCAGATTATAACCTTAACGAGAAATATTTTTTACTAAATTTTAATATTAACTGCATATTCCAATTAATATTTATACAATGATAAGGGAGAAGAGAAAACCAGCTTTTATACTTACAGCTTTTTGGAGCTTCTCTAGAAAATATGAAGAAAATTTAACAAGTATTATACTGTGTGGAACATTTTGATTAAGTAAAGCTACAGGGAAAAAACGTATACACAAAATATTATATTCACACAATTTTCTGCTCCGATTCTTTAGCAAATTATTCTTACCAAAATTTCTACTATATTTTACATTGTCATTTAGAGAGACATTTTTAGAAATAAACTTTCTTTGAATTTACCATGGAAATAAGAGAATAAAGTAGGCTTAAAAAGGAGCTAAATATATTTTTTATATTTGGTGGCTACGTGACACCACTGTAATTCCATTTTCTTTGAATGATTAAGTGATAAAGGAACACACAGCTATTAAACCAAAATGTCTATTTGAAAATTCAAGCTCATAACAAGGAAAGTCTAGGAAATAGCATTCTCAATATGAATTTTGACATAAATATTGTACTTGAATGTGATCCATAAATTTTTTGTAGCGAGGGTTTATCTATGTATTATGGTTTATCAACTAGGTAAAAGTCATTCTTAAAGAAGAGGCCTTCAAAGATTCTTCAAAGAAAATTTGATTTTGTTTTGTCATGAACTTATCTTAAACGTTTAGTATTTTAATCGAAATTGCTTACAGTCATTATTGAAGCCATCAAAATCTTTGGCATTTCTTCCTTGTAAACGGTAGTGTGATGTAGTGCATTTTATCTAGCATGTATGTCCTACATCTGTGGAACACACTGAAAAGACAGCCAAATTAGATATTTAAGCACATCTTTTTTGGGGAGGATGTATATCTTTTAGTAACACATAACTAACATATTTGCACGCGTCTTTTTCTAAAAAACGGATACAGGAATTCTTATAACTTACATTTCCAGTTAAATCTGGCTATCGAATATTTGGGCGGAATGCAAAATGTACGTGGTAGGGTATTAAAACAATGTTTTACATAAGCTATATGTGGGAATACGAATGTTTTGAAGTAAGTAAACACAATATTTGCATACGTGGATTTTACTTTCCGTTGCAGTTTATTGTAACTCCAAAGAAAATACAATACATTCTCTGTATGATACAGGAAGTACAATCAGAAGCGAGAAATACTACTTTGGAATTATAAACAATAAGCTTATCCTTTGTACTGGGATATTTTAAAACTTCTGTAAAGTTAGTTCTTAATTTGAGTAACAATTACCATGAAATTAGATAGTCAATTCTTAAAATTATATCCATGAAAGTGAACTCACATTTATGGCTACCCTTAAGCATTAACCTACTTACTTCTATGGGTAGGAAACGTGTATCTATCAGAACCTTATTGATGTGATCAGTTGATTCTGGATGAGGTAATCTTATTAATGGAGTAACCTTGATCTATAAGCCAGATATTGCAGGAAGGGGACTACGTCACTACGGCTAATTGTCCACCACTTATTGAATCATGTGTGTCCAAGTACATACATGATGTATTCTAAACGTTAAAGTTACGTTAAGCAGAGGAAAGCTATTAATTTTATTTAACTTGTTTGATATATTCGATTAATAATTGTTAGAATATAATGACATTACCTTGTCCTCTCACAGTTGAGACAGACTCACCCTCTAGTTGATTTGCGTTGAACTAGCACCACTCCAAGAGGAGTAAGGTCCTAAAAGGTCCTAAAGAAAATGAGTAAATTAAATCACTATTGTTACAAACCAAAGATGGAGTTGTCACAAATATCGCTACATATTTTCGTAGGCAAATTTCCAAATATAGTCAAAAGCTATCAAAGCTGCTAAAGCATAACACAGAGAGCCTTAAACATCACAAAGGAGCTAGCAGTACAGAGCAATCTCACGTGGCTTTCTCTACTGTAGTAAAAACGTTTCTTTAAATGTTTATTTCTCTATCTACTCTATTCTAATGGAGATAAACATTATCTTATGTGAAACATTCTCTTTTGGAAACAATGTTTCATGTGAATATTTTCGTATCGAATCCCTGAAATACGCTGAGCTTAAATACGAGCTTTTGACTGGAATTTAGTTTTAGGGTTATAATGTTCACGAATTCAGACATGCACACACAGAGACACTGTAACACGAAACTTGTTTCTAAATGTTCTTTATTTCAGAAATTTCAAACACAAGAAGTAGGTTTAATGCGTCGCTCTGTTAGTTAATATACACAAATATATACAGACTGCTATGGAGTAGGAATATACAGAGTTCATAAAACTTTAAAAAAATTATCGAAACAAAATTTATTCAAGTTAGAAAGTTTACATTTATTAGGTAATACTTTTGTCGCTTTTAGTGGTGTGACTTAAGCATTTGTTGCTGTTGGGCTCAACCCTCACACAGTCCCGCGGTAGAGCTCTAAATCTTAATTAACATTTTCGGCTTAAACTTAATTTCCATAAATATATTTGAGACGTTTCCTATACCGCCGTTAGTTTGGAGATTTTCAAGTTTACATACTAAATAATGGATTCTATTTCCATGTTCTATTGAACAGTGTTAGTGGTTTGCATACGGACGAACAACAGATTTTTGTATGTTGAATGAACTGAATGGTTTCTATTAAAATTATTTTATATTCGTTATTTAGTTAAACACGTTTCATAATTAAATAATGGCGATAATGTTTAATTATTAAATATCAATAGATAAACCATTTAACCATACAAGAGCACTTACTTTCACTGATGATATGAAATTATTATGTATCTCAGATACACCAGCATAACGTTTATATATAATTTTTACTTGTTATATGTTCACTTTAGATATTAAATAACAATTCTGTACCTGATCTGATTCGTAATAATTCTTTTTATATAAAATATACTTTGAATAAATCACATACCTTGTATATTTGTGAGTTAACGTTTTACATCATTTACTTCTACCTTGTTTATTCTCGTTGGTAACCAAGATTGCTTTATCAATTGTTTTTCGCCGTTCATATTTCTTGTTATTGCCGTTACCAATTTAGTTAGTGACGCCATATACAGCATATATCTTCCGATTCAGAACCACTATTGCATTTAATATGACATAATAGTTATAAGTACAATTTTACATATATAAAACGAATTGCATAAATCCAACTACAAAAATGTTTAAACTCCTTTCCTGGCATATTTAGTTGCATACACATGAGGCTGCTCAACCCAACAGACACCGATCAAGACGTCCAGGCCGGGACCGAGTTGGGGACGTGTGAGCCTATGGTCAGCGTAACACCTATCGACCAGACCAATGAGCCGCTGCCAACGCAACACCTGGGGCCCCGGCTGGAAGGCTTATTGGAGAGGGCGAACAACCACCTGACCGCAGAACAGCTGAAGAAAGTTCGACAACTGCTGAGGCGATACCAGCGCGTCTTCAGCCAAGGCGACAGCTACGGCCGCACGGATCGAGTGCTCCACCACATCGACACCGGAGACGCATGACCTATTCGGCAACCACCTAGACGCGTTCCGCTAGCGAAACAAACGGCGGTACGGGACATGCTGGAGGACATGAGATCCAGGGGAGTGATTGAAGAGTCTGACAGCCCTTGACGTTCCCTTGTAATCTTGGTGACTAAGAAGAACGGTGAACTACGCTTCTGTGTGGACTACAGGAAGCTGAAGGCAGTCACCAGGAAGGACTGTTTTCCCTTACCCCGGATTGATGACACCCTAGACACGCTGGCTGATGCACAGTGGTTCTCGACCCTGGACCTGAACTCTGGTTACTGTCAGGTAGCTCTATATCCAAGAGACATGGAGAAAACCGCATTCTCGACAGGCCAGGAGCTAGGCAGTTCACAGTTATGCACTTTGGCCTCTGCAATGCACCAGCTACCTTCAAACGTCTCATGGAGTCAGTGACGAGCGGATTGCCATATGACGCCTGCCTGCTATACCTGGACATCATCATCGTGGCAAGACATTCGAAGACCATCTCGAAAACCTGAGCAAAGTGCTACAGAGACTGCAAGCGACCAAATTGAAACTGAACGCAAAGAAGTTCCAACTCATTCGCAAGGAAGTCAACTACTTGGGCCATATAGTCTCAACAACCGGAGTGGCCACAGACCTGGAGAAGACACAGGCCGTGAGAGATTGGCCTCGGCCAAAGGATAAGAGAGAATTGCACAGTTGCCTGGGGCTGTGCAGTTATTACCGACGTTTTATAAAGGGTTTCTCCTACATCGCCAAGCCGGAAGAACACCGGCCGTATGTGTGGGTGGAGGACGCCGAAGTCGTTTCCAGGAGCTGGAGAAGACACTGAGCAGAGCTTCTGTTTTGGGATTCCCACAACCAGGTGGCGCCTTCATTGTGGACACTGACGCCAGCGACAATTGCATTTGAGGCGTCCTATCCCAAGTCCAGGACGGACCCGAGCGGGTGATAGCTTACTACAGTTACATGCTGTCCAAGACAGAGACGAACTACCGCGTCACCCGGCGAGAGTTACTGGCGGTAGTAAAGGGTTTGGAGCACCTCCACAAGTACCTGTACGGTCAGCCATTCCACCTGAGGACTGACCACTCCCCCCTAACCTGGTACTGAGCTTTAGAAACCTAGAAGGCCAGAGAGCACGTTGGGTCCAAAGGCTGCAGGAATAAGAATTTACCCCTGAACATCGTAGAGGGAAGAGCCACGGCAACGCAGACACCATGTCCCGAAGACCCTGTCCAGAAGAGTGCGGCCAGTGCACGGAAGTGGAAGAGAAGGAGCGTACTGCAGCTCTAAGAGTGGTCATGGCAGTGCCTGCGAATGGCTGGGATATCGCAGGCCTGAGTAGGGAGCAGCTGGCGGATGCCAACTTGGGGTCACTCTTGAAGGAAGTGGAGGAAGGGATAAGAACAACCTGGGAGGACATCGCACCCAGAAGCGCTGTGTACAAGTCGTACTGGGCCCAAAGGGCGCTACCACTGGCTGCGCCTCCGAGCAGATGCTGAGAGATGGTGACATCAATGTCACGTGTGCGCGGTGAGTCGCGGGTCCCAGACTAGGAACCGGGGTTGCATGCAGCAGTACTACGTCGGAGCGCCTTTCGAACGGATTGCTGTTGACGTAGCTGAACCATTTCCAGTGTCGGACCGAGGCAACAAGTACCTGATGATGGTCGGGTACTACTTCACCAAGTGGTCGGAGGTGCATGCCATTCCGAACCAGGAGGTAAAGACCATCACAGACTATCTCGTGGAGCAAATGTTCTGCCGATTTGGGGTGCCGTTAGAGCTCCCCAGTGACGAGGGCACCAATTTTGAATCTAACCTGATGAAGGAGGCACTGGAAAGACTTGGGGTGAACAAGACCCGCACAACAACCCTACACCCGCAGTCGGACGGCATGGTCGACAGATACGTCAAGACCCTCGAAGAACATCTGAGGAAGGTTGTGGCCAGCCATCAGCGAGACTGGGACGTCAAGATGCCACTGTTCTTGCTGGCCTAACGCTCGTCAACACACGACACCACTGGGATGACGCCAGCCAGCTTAATGTTCAGCCGAGAGTTACGCATCCCTTGTGACATGGCTTTTGGGAGGCCCCGGGAAGCGAAACAGCCAGCAACCGAGTATGTGGAGAACATTGTAGACCGTCTCCACGACATGCACGAGATGGCTCGTCAGAACATCCAGAAGGGTGAGTGACCGCATGAAGACCCTATACGACAGGCAAGCCAACAGACAATGATTCCAGCAAGGAGACCTGGTCTGGTTGTGCCGCCCTATCCGGACCAATGGATGCTGCCCGAAGCTTCAGCAGCCATGGCAAGGGCCACACCGGGTGGTAAAGAGGATTAACGACCTGGGCTACTGCATCCAGAATGTGCCCCGAGGAAAGATGTTCGCGCTACAGCTGGATCGTCTGGCCGGTTACGATGGTGCTGTTCGGGACGACCAGCCTTGAGGAGGGAGAAGTGTCGCGAGCGCTTTGTTGATTTGAGGCGGCGCTGGCAACCAGTTCAAAGAGACGGGCAGTGCAGTGCGGAGATAAAAGCTCGCCGAAACGGTGTTGGGAAGGAGACGGAGTTCTAGAGAGTTTGTCTTTCTTCTAACAACGTCTTAATTGTTAGAGATCATTCCGGAGAGCGAGTAATCTATAAAAATTGAGAGGCTGCCCGCCACAGTCAGACAGTCAGTCAGTCAGTCTGTCAGTCAGTCAGTCAGTCAGTCAGTCAGTCAGTCAGTCAGTCAGTCGGTCGGTCGGTCGGTCGGTCGTTAATGAACTCGCGTGTGTGAACAGCTGGGTGAGCTGTGTTGTGATCATTGACCTTGCAAGTAGTATTGTGTATTTGACGTAATCCTGCGACTGTAAGGGTTGACAAAATTTGTTTCTAAGGAAATAAAGTGCAATTTTTGGTGTTTGTAACCTGGACGTTTAATTTCACGAACCCAGAAGGTCACAATACACATAAACGTTCACTCACACGTGCGTGCGCGTGAACATTATTTCTAATTACGTTGTTTTAATTCAGAAGATCGAAACACATTTATTTCTAGAGAAAAGTGGATATCGAACTTTCTAGTGGAATGCAATACTTACTATACATAATAGCAGGGCCGTAGTGGAGGGGGAACTTGGATGTACGCCCTCTCCCCACTATTTTTGGGAGGGGGAGGCAGTCCCCTTACTAATAATATTATTTATACTTTCTTTTAATTCATTACCTTTCTTAATTTAACATTCAAAATACTGCAAAAATACAAAATGTATACACATTCAATACATATTCAAATAATGTCTATGAACATTAGCGAAACTTCATATGTGGAACCCAGAAGATTACATAAAGGAATGGATAAAAAGTCGTACGCATGCTGAGGACAACCAAAGCAGGAAGGTGAATCTACAAGCGCAGAATTCTGATCGGTCTGGAAAATATTTTAGTTGCACAAAAGTTTTTGTTAGGAATACGGCCTTGCATAGTAGAGAACGTAAAAGTACGTTGTGTGTGCCTTTGCTTTTGAATTAGTGTCTATTAGTTTTGATGTGTACCTTTGTTAGTTTATACGTAAGAAATACATACATACAAGTATGAATTAAGAACGTTATTTGTTCGTCAGTGCTGCTGTATGTAGGTCTCGGCCCTCACACCGTTCTTCTGTAGAGCTGAGAATCCACATTAACACTTTCGAGGCATAGTGTTCAACTTCAATTCCAAAAATATATAAGTGGAAGTTTTCCAATTTTATCGGCAGTTTGGAACATTCACGACATTATTAAAGAATGAATTTTATTATATTTCAGGTGTGGTGTTTCCAATAGGTATACACATTGAACGGTTGTAGTGATATGTATAAGGAAGCACACGATTTTATACCTTAAATGAACTTAATTATTTCTGTTAAATTATTTATTTGTGGTAATTTGCGAAACTAATTTTTAAGGGGGTAGGTACAGATAAAATTTCTAAAAACCCGATTTTTGAAAATACGTGTAATTGTATGCAGCAAACATTTAAGGGTGTCCTAAGAAATTATTATTCAGATATCTGCATTAGTTTAAATTTAATGATTTAAAACACCAGATGCTGCGCCATTTTATAGGCCATGTCAGTGAGAGAAAAGCCCTTTTTATATAGTAGTTTCACATATATTTTTTTCAATTTCGGTGATTTTGGAAGCCAAATGTTTCATATATACAGTGCGCAATGTTTTTTTTTGTTTTGTAATTTACGTCCTCCAACGTTCAGTCATATCGGAGGATGAATGGAATGGGTGAAATGATGCTCAAATGAGCCCGGGGTCCGTAGAGCTTGGAGTTACCCGACATTCGTCTTTCAGGAAAAAGGAAATCCCAGGGGGAAAAAACCTTAACCAGGTAACTCACCCTGACCGAGATTTGAACTCTGGACCTCTTGAACGTAAGGCAGACACGCTACCACTACGCTACCAAGGCGGGCTACGCAATGCTTAGAAGGTTAGATTTCTCATACTTCTGCCATGTTGTATTTGCTGTTTTTTGTTGTTGTTGTTGTTTTTATCTGGTGAAATACATGACATGTAAAGTTTGTTGTTGTGATTTCAGTGCAAGTAGAGAAATAAATATCAGAAACAATTTAGAGTGAGCAATAAAAAGAAGGCTAGAAACAGCGAAAGAAGTGTTTCCATGGTAATCAGCATAGAAAGATCATAAACAATGAAAATGGACAGAAAATGTGAAGTGCAGTGCTTCAAAGGGGAAAATAACTTCACCTAAATTGAAAATATGGTTGGAGCAGGTTCCGAGTCCGCGAGGACTTGTAAATACAGAATGACCCAATCCTTGTGCTTCTTTTAGTGCTATAAATAGGGGCTTTTAAGGTTTTATAGTGCAAAAATGAGAACCTTACAGTTTTGTGCATTGTGCCTCTAGAAATAGCATTGAAAGCTAGAATTTTTAGCCTTAGCCTGTTTAACTGAGCTTCTTAGCCATGAATAGACTGTCAGACAAGAGAACTACTGAAAAAAATACAAAGAAAGCCCAAAGTACTAAATTTCTAGTTGCGAAAACATGGTAATGTGACATAGAAAATATTCCGGAACCTGAAAATTCTTCTTCACAAGAACCTCAGCCATCCAAAATGCTAGAACCTCAAATAAGTAGGTACATCATTGTCATTATCTACTCAACCGTACATTCCAACTGCTAACCAGAGGAAACCGCCTATTTTTTTAAGGTAACAATGAAATAAATATAGAATGACTAAATATGCTCCCAGATTATACTTTAATTGATTCACGTTTTTGGAAACACATATACAGAAGCACAAAATGTGCTAATTGTGACTCAGAAGGACTGGACGCTTCCTTTGCAGAGTATAATAGACTTGCCATTAAATTAATTATAAAATGTTCATCATGTGAGACTATCAGAGTTGACTTACATACAAGTCGGAGAGTTGAAAACTCAGATTCACTTCGCTCACCTAATGTGGCAAATTGAAGCATGGTGAAACCCTTATGGCACTGGGTAAGAGCTATGCTGGCCTAGAACTATTCTGCCTGGTAACGGGCATGCCAGTTAATAGCACTTTCTCTTATAATGCCCATTTGTTGAAAATTGTGAAAAGAAACCAAGATATATGCAGCACTGCTGTGAAAGATGCTCAGACTGCAGTGTGCTATGCCTATATTGATGCAGACCCTAGCTTGAACATGTATGACGTCATAGACATTACCATATCCTATGACGTAACCTTCAAAATATGAGCATTTTCTTCTTGATATGGCATAGGAGCTATCATAAGTGTACTTAACAGTCTTGTTATTGACTTTGAGATAATGAGTGATGCTTATCAGAAATGAACCATAGAGTATAAACAAACTGGAAAATGTAAAACTAACAATAGTGGATCTTCTAGTGCTATGGAAATGACAGCTGCAGCTATACTGTGGAAGATATCTATTAGTACATGTGGAATACGATGCACAACAACTTTGTCAGATGGAGATTTCAAGACATACAAGCACTTACAGGATTTAGTAGTGTATAGTGATACTGAGAAAAAAAAAGAATGCTTGAACCATGCAGCTAAGAGTTTGGAAACAGGAATAAGGAATTTTGTAAAGGAATATAAGACAGAGGGGATCACTTTGGGTGGGCAGAAGTTTGGAAGCTTGAAAGGAGATACAATAGAAAAATTAATTAATTATAGGAAAGCTATCAAAGAAAATTGTCCTAATATAGAGTATATGAAAACAGAAATATAGGCAACTATATATCCCTGTAGCTCAACAGACTGTAATCCACAACACTGTAAATGCCCTGTAAGTACAAATGGTGAGATGATTTCCTCCACATAATAACTCAACAATAAAAGCTCCACTAGCAATTGCATTTTGGGGTGACCAGAGCATTGTGCCTGTTCAGTATGGGATGCATGGATAGTGTAAAACTCAGAAAGAAGCTCACAGGCTTCACTTAAGCCCAGCATCAAAGAAAATTACCCAGGAAATGGACCAATGTTGACTGCAGAAAAGCTTGAAATCTGGTCAACATTCCTCAAAGTCTTTTCGGAGAAAGCTACAAGTCTTTAAGATTGCTGCAGAGAAGAAGATCAAGAAGGATGAGGGTCCATCTTATGGATTTGGTGAATTTTAAGGGATCTGAAGGTCAAAAATACTATATTTTTCATGCTGAAACTTTAAACTGTTTTCTCACAAACTTTTGAGTCAACTTATGGAAAAGAAGGCACATGATGTAATTTTTTATGTATTGATGCTCAATTTTTATTATAATAACTTAAACGCCCATTAAATGGAATGGTCATATTATTTTTTAAAAACCATGCTTAATTTTTACCAAAGAATAAATAAAATGAGAAAAATGGAGAATTTGACAAATATGTGATTTACGCATAAGGATTTTTTTTAAGAAGCTGAAGGTTAATAAAAAGGTGCAGTGTGACACATAACTTTGTATGTTTCTTTAAACTATAAACTGTAAAATATTCAGGGGAAACAAATTTAATAATGCATTGTGTGCCTCATTTTGCTCAGCACAGTGAATTTGCACAATGACATATTATCATTTCTGTAACCATAAAAGCTAAAGGTTTTAATTTTTGCAGAAATATTACTCTTGTTGTATGCAATAAATGATATAAATGTCAGCGAAATAGAATCCATAGTGTAGAATTTATGTTTTTTGAGATTGGCATAGAACATCATTATTACCCTTTTGTATACATTTCCCTGGCAAAGCAAGCAGAAGTATGGACATGCTGGAAAAAATAAGATGTTTCTGTTTCTTGAAATTCATTGTGAATAACAGTGGAAAACACTTCTGCATCGATGAGTCCAGATCTTTGTCAGCTTACAGTTATGCCCTTTGTTCTCTGCAACAAGCCAGCCACCTTTCAGTACCTCATGGGGTCAGTGATATGTGGGATGATTTATGATGCCCACCACCTATACCACCATGGTGTTAGAGATACTGCAAGCAGGCAACTTGAATTTGAATTCAATGAAATGCCAACTATTCTGCAAGAGGTTTTATTTCTTGGGCTATATGGTCATAGCACCTGTCATAGCCACAGACATGGACAAGGCTCCGGCTGTGAGAGATAAACCTCGCTCAAATTATAAAATTTGACTTTCAGGGCCTGTGAAAGTACTGTTGTCAGTCAAAATAGAGCAACCAAAGCAGAAGTAGAGGCCACTCGAAAATGGTTAAGCAGCTTACCTATCTGATGGAAGAACATGGGCCTTATATGTTGACAGAAGAGCTTGATCTAACCTTTGTGATGCTTAAATCAGTACTCTGCGGTACACCTGTTTTAATTCAGCCATAATTACTCGA
This sequence comes from Mantis religiosa, assembly GCA_030765055.1. Classification (NCBI taxonomy): domain Eukaryota; kingdom Metazoa; phylum Arthropoda; class Insecta; order Mantodea; family Mantidae; genus Mantis; species Mantis religiosa. The sequence goes on along the minus strand of CM060950.1, from coordinate 346,163,962 downwards.
CGATTTCATCGTGTACATTCATGCCAGCGGCACTTGTATTGAGGTTCCCTATCTGAAGTTCAGGAAGGAAAAGAGCGAGTAATAGCCTAGCACAGAAAGATTCACAGGACTCAAGAAGAGACACAGGGGTGTACATAGATCTGTTTTTACTTAATTTATATACGGCAAAAGTTAACAGTGGTATCTGCCCATGATCTGTGCATCATGGCCTAGATTGCATAAAAATTAAGCCATACCTCCACCCTCTTTCTTTCTCGTTTTTAGGGAAACCCTTTCCAGCTGACAGTAGATAGCTTATAGCTTTCCTGACAGTAGATGTCAGAGTAAACATTCAGATATAAGTCTCCTATAAAATTTCTCCTTTTCATGCTCATAGACTAGTAGATGTTCTTGGGTTTTGGAAAACACAGGACAGCCTTCAGAAAGTATGATTTAAGAGCATTATTATCAGTTATGAGAATGCAGTGTAAGTAATTGTAATTAATTCATCCAATCATCAACATTTTTAGTCACTGTCTGTCAGTGTCTTTATCTGTTTTACAAAACGGATATATTCGGTAGTATAAAATTTCGGAATTCTATCCACATTTTCTAATGTACAACATAGTATTTTTTCTTTTGCTGTACACATACAGACTATCAGAGTCAGGTTTTCTGATATCAAATTATGAAAATTTCTTAGAGGGATAAAATTTCTTAGAGGGAGTTAGTGCCATTAATATACTTTGTATTTCAGTTAGGTTGGACATGTCAAAATGCTTATATAAAATATGATGCCTTATTCACATTAAATAAACAACTTTTAAGTTTTTCTGTATCACAAAACAACACATCTCTTAACATACAGAAATAAGTTAATTGATGGAAACTAATCATTACTTCATACTAGCCGTATATAGGCTAAGGCTTTTGATAGATTGAGTCAACATGAAAAATTCAATGCCAGAGCCGGGATTTCAACAACGGATCTCCTGGTTAACACTCAGTTGCTCTTACCCGTTAAGCTACTAAGGCCAACTTGCCGTCATGATACTAAATGCTCCATTTGACTCGTATATTTCCCCGGGAAACCACTAGGGGCTCTCGCATTCGAAATACACCCCCTTGTGGCGACTTACTAGTGTACGTACTGTCCAGCGACGCAAACTAAGTCCCTGACAGGAATGTGCTATCCAGTGCCACCCTTACACAGTGGGATAAGGACAGCGAATGTATGTAAAAGAAAATGCATGCTACACAAGGAGTAGAACCGTTAAAAACATGCGCCCAGTTCACTCTGTACACTAAAACCGAGAAGATTCATTCACAGAAGTAGATGACGTCAGACTGTTTTTGAATTATCTGTAACCGAACTGGCATGGGGTGTCTAAATCTGTCCAGTGAGGGTCTGGGAACCTTCTCCATTCCCCCCTGCGTCTCGTGCCCCGGAGACTTTCTCTCCTGTGGTATACTGTACTTGAGTCCCAGGTTTCATCATTGCAATGAATTTTTCATGTTGATTCTATCTGTTATAAGGAACAGCTAGTTTGTCAAATATTTGGATATCTGTATTAATTTCTCTTCCCATTGACCAATAGTAATTAATATGGGAATTTGATATTTGCATTTGTCTATGTTCTTTGTTGTCTTCGGGGCTGTTTGGTCTATTTTATGTATCTTTGCATTCCCCACTTTTAAATTTCATATTGGTTTCCTTTCCTTTAGAACATATTGCCTATATTTAATGGTGTTAACTCATATATAGCAGGTTCTGTGCCTTTTTATTTTCTTTGTGCACAGATCACACACACATACTCTCACAATGTGGGAAAGATAAGGAATAATCCTAGGAGAAAAATATTGTTTCTGAGCCAGGAATCAAACCTGGGAACTCATGTAGAGCATATAGGAGCTCCACTGACCGTACTACAGGGCCAGTCCATCTTATAGAAATGTATTTTATCACAGGTCCCTGTGCATATAACAATTTTGCTTAAAAGTGCTGCATTTCTAGTGTTTACCTGCCTGTCTTGCTAGTTGTGTTACTGATTTATTGTTATTGCTAAGACTTTGCTGTAAACTCTTAAAGAACAAAATGAACAGTTAAATAACTGTATATCATTGCCTACCTCGCATGCTGCAGCTTTGCTGTCTCCTTTCATGTAACAGCCAGGTAATGACAGAATTTGAACTTTGCATCTGTAGTCTGTTTCTTCTTCGGAACTGGGCCTTCTCTGTCCTCTGCCAGAGGAATTTTTAACCATCCTTTCAAACCTGAAATATATCAATAAAGATGCTATTATTACAAGGTAGATATTACAACACAGAAAATTAGTATTATAAATATTTTACTATAACTTAAGTATATTGTATTCCCTACTTCTGTTGAATCTACAAGGAAATGTATACTAATATTAAAAAGAAAGATAATTTAAATTTAAAATTTAAATTCTAAGTTGAAAAGTCAGCCTACAGATTTTAATAATTTTTTCACCCCTAAAATCTTAATCCATTCTGATGCACTTAGGGCTATAAAGAGCCCTCTAATAGATTTTATTAATTAATAAGTTATTAAATATTTTATGTCACATCTGTGGTTACAGAAGTCTATGAACCATTAAACAGTATTACATCTTAACATTTAAAAATATATTGGTTAAGTAATATACAATAGTTACAATGGGATGTTTAATAATTAGAAATTCATATAAGATCCCAATCACAGTAAATCCTGTACAGAAATGTTTAGGTGCTCTTTCTTCACTACCAAAATGTAGGTTTATATATTTAGTGTTGTAGGCAGCCTATTTAGTATGCAATACTGCTTTCTAACTTCATTATACTGTGAACAATCTATGATTATGTATTTCACCGTTGGAAAAGTTTCCATGTAATACATGTAGGACGATCCGTTTTTGAATGTACATATATAGGAGTGGTAAGTGTATGAGCGATTCTAACATTCTTTTCTTTCAAATAGGTACCATGTAATAGATTTTCTTTTGCAATCACAATATGAAGTTGCCTACAGAGATACATACCTTGTATTTTATAAATTTTTACGGTATCACCGGGACCAAAAGAGGTTCTGCAGAGACAAATATCAGATATCAAAGCTTTACAGAAGAGGATGGTCCAGGAGCATGCCCAATACCTGCTGTGATGCACATTTTCAATTTAGTTCAATCTGGTTTGTAATGCTATGTCGCACTCCGTTGAATATTACTGCGAGGTCCCAGAGATAAAGCAGAGATGGACAAAGGCGGCAAACATTATTTCCGAAAACCATGTTATTTCAAGTTGAATATGCTTTTTTCGGTTTCTGTGATGGCATCAAGTAAAGTCTACAAATGTTTTAATTTGAAAAGTGACATGTTTACATTGTTGAAGAAAAAGCGAAGGTGTTGTTACTCCACGGAATATTAATATTTGCTGCACTAGACAGAATACACATATCTAAGCCTGCTTCCCTTTTTTGTAAGGAACATTCACAAATGGCCTTGACGTAATACCCCAGAGCCAGAAAACATTTTTAAAAAATAGCAGACGATCCTGTGTTGCATTTATTCGTTTATCGCCTTTTATTTACTACTCCAGTAAGGGGACTTGTCAAAACTTACGAATACCTAAATTCTGTCGTTTCAAGGCAGGCTTTGTTAACTCTATGATACTAAATCTAAGGATATATGCATTGAATTATTTGGATGCCAAAATCTTCTAAAAATCCTCATGTCAGAAAGTTTTACTTTATTTCTTTTGTACTTATGCTGTAGTCAACTTTAGTAGCAGGGAGCTCCTTATGATTAAATAAATAAAATAAACAAAGTAGGAAAGACTAGTTACATAGAAGCTTACCGTAATACTCACGTGACCTTCTCTGGCCTCTACTCCTCTACAAATGTTCTTAGGGAAACTTCTACATCTGTTTACTTCCTGTACATCGAGATAAACATTTAGCGAAATTATTTTATTGTAAATTTTGTTGAACGTTTAAGTGAATATGGGAAAGCAGTTAAATTTAAATTTTGTCAAATCTCTTAAAAGGGGTCACTATGTAATGCCTTTTAAATTCCGTTCTTTTTGCTTGCTTTAGAGGTTTCTTTTTAAGGAATTACAGCTTCCCATTTTAGAAAATAGGCATTAGAAAATTCGTTAAATAACAAGAATTAATCCTGCATGTCAATCCGAAGGCATGTATATGAAACAAATATCATGACATTCGCCGGATATTCAGGATATACATTTAATTTGCCCTGAAAGTTTCTTAAACATGTTGTACTTTAATGAGAAAGCTATTAAAAGCTTTGAGAAAACCAACATTTTCGACATATATCCCATGTAAAGAGTAGTATGGGGAGCGGATTTAATTTAAAAGCTTCGTGTCCAACCCTTAGAGGATGGTACACTTAAGTACCAAGTATGGTGTGTAACCGACGCTCTGTTTTGACACACACACACACACATAAACACACAAACACACACACACACTCCATATTTAATTTCCTCCATCTACTTCATTTTGATCGAGATAAACGTTTATCTAAATGCTAATTTTCTTGTACCTGCAAGGAAATATGGGAACACATGAGCCTTTAAGTGACACTCGAGCACTTATGAGTTGATCAATATGTGATGTCTATGAAATTCCATTTTCTTTGCGTGGCCAAGAGATTAAACAAGGAATGTGTCATTGCAGAGAAGTACAAGAACAGAAAATTTAAACACATCACCAGGAATATGTCGGAAGTTATTTATTCCAATGTAAGTAGATTTTAAATAAATTGTGTGTTTTAACGAGCTCTACATTTTTTGTACAGTAAGATTTATCTGAAATGACGAGGACTGTTGAACACTGTCGCGAGGCATTGTTGGCGGAAGGCCGCGGTCGCCGCGTGAGTAAGAGACAGATTAGTGCCCAAGCGACGCCCACGTACCTGCGCACGCTAGCGCTTGCCAAGAGGGAAAAAGACAGATATAGTGTGGATAAGTCTTTCCTTTCTCTCGCCATCGTGACAGATCGTGTTACTTCGACAAGTTTGAGAAACAGCGGCTTGGGTATAAATGCGGCGGCGTGAGCCTTTGCGAGCAGTTGTCTATGGATTTGTGAATTAAGTCATGCAGCGGAGTTGCCAGTTAGTTGTGTGATTTGTGTGGACATTTGAACTGTACTGAGTTGCAAGTTGAGGACTGATAATCGTGCAGTGATTTGAAAGTGAATTCTTCTGTTTGCTTACGTGTTGTGACGCCATGAGAGATTGTGTTGGTGTATGTTACGTCATCCTGCTGCAAAGTACAATTAATTTCCACATGGTGTTACATTCAACACTTATGGCCTTTTTGAAAAAATCAAAATGATGGAAGAATGTTTAATATAAAGGCTAATCCACTCTGAAGTGATATACTTGAAATTCTTTGTGTCGAGGGAGGTTTCATCCTCATATGAACCTACCTTCCTAGGTAAATAGTGGAATTTCCGCAATAAGGAAACGTGAAGTACTCTAATGTAATGCCATGTTCTTTAACTTAATATTCTTGTGTTCTTTGCTGTTTTCAGCCATTTTAATTTCATTTTCCATAAAAATATTTTAGGAGTGTGCTACCCTAATTAAAATTAAAGACTTCCCTAAACTTTGGACCAGCGCATTTTCAGTAGGTAATATAAAAACTTAAAGTAAGGCGTCTTTAGGCATACTTATCAAAATCGCCTATATATGCAACAGCTTGCACACAGTGTACTTAACAAGGAGTTCCAAAAGAAGTGCCCTGTTCTACACTCTGTTTATCCTCCTTGACAGTATTCCTTATGGTTGTTTCATGCGCTTTAGTTGAAGCACTTACGCTTTCTTACACTTTCTTTAGTGGAATCATTGAGTAACCAGAAGTTACTTCACGGTTCACGAACTCGTGCACATTGTTCACAACTTTCCTAGTTTGACTATGGAAAGATTTCGCAGTAAGTTTTGATACAATTCGAGACATTTTGGTTCGTATAAGAACGGAAAATACAAACATTTCAATAAATACACCTTAACAGACAACATATACAATCCAATTTTACACAATTACAGATATATCAATTAATTTAGAGGCGCAAATTTTAAAACAGCATTCAGACCTACAAGAATAGTGTTTCTCTTAACCCTGCTCACGCTATATTGAACTCAGTTCATGACCGAGAAAAAGGTCTGGCTCACTGTTCAGATAGCTCTGGCGCATTCAGGTTTCACCAGCACAGTTCCCCCTTTCTATTTATTATTTTTATTTTTAACTTAATGTTTGCCAATGTAAGCCATAGAGGACGATGATTAAAATGGGTGAAATTATTCTCAAATGTGCCCAGGGAAAACTCCGATAAAACCTTATCCAGATAACACACTGTGACCACAATTCGAACTCGGGACTTGTGAATGTGAGGCAGACACACTACGACCACGCTACAGAGGCCAGCACTTCCACTTTCGTTGTTTGGCTATCCGATGTTTAGGTGTCGAGTATCATTCAGTAATGCATGAACAATTGTGTATGAAACTTAGAAGAGTTTTAAACGTGCCATCGACGTGAATTGTAAGACTTCCACAAAGAGCGCTTAAGTTTGTTGTAGTTGAAAAAACTAATGACATAGTCTTTACGATCATTTATCATTAGAAAAACCTCACCGTTATTGATGACTTATCATTTGCTGAAGGACGGCATGTGTAGGTATCGGTGACAGTTTTGGGGAGATTGGGAAGAGTACCAGCGCGTTTATTACGTATATTTTTTTTAATGAAGGTCGTGTCTTCCATTGTTAAAGTTTCTATGTCACCCTCTTTTAATTCACTGTGTAATAGTTATCTTAGGGTAGGGGATCCGTCCCCTTCAGCTTGTGTGGTGCAAGCGCTGCGGACCCTTAGCACTCGTGATACCTCTGACGTTACTAGAGGAACCTTGGGCCGAACTGCCGAGCCCCTCCCGTCGGGGAATTGTTCGAATTGGGTTGGACTCGAGGGGCAGTGTGTTCCCGACACCTGCGGGAGATCGGGTGCCTTCGGCCAAGCCTCGGCCACCCGGAGGGTTAGAGGGTTGCCTAAAATGTCCCGGGTACTAGCCTGCAGAGCTAGCAGAAGGTGTGCTAGATAACCAGGCGGCCCCATCGAGATCAAATCGATAGTTTTCCCTGCGGGGTTGACGCGCGTAAGTGGCGTATCCACTTCCATCCCGTCTTGACGTTGTTGTCGATGGGGGGTGGTTTTTAGGAAACCAGGTACTGCCCTATCAAAAGAGCCCCGGAGTTTCCATCACTCCCGGGTAGAAGGAAGCCAGGGTCTTCGGACTTTTGCGTAGATCTCCTGCGCTTAAATGTGTAATAGTTTTGAAGGTCTGCTATGCACATCTGTCGTTGCTCTTCTCTTTAAATTATTGGTAAGCTGTTGTCCTTTTCTTTTCTGTATGTCTGGTTTTTCATGATTATGAACATGAAAGATTTCTACAACAGCGTTATTTTCACTTAATTTTATATCTTTACGAGTTCAAGTAGCAAGTCCACCGCAGAATTCCATGCTCCAGTGATTTATGGAAGCGAAACTTGTAACCCTCAACGATACAAAGTGTTTTATTTTTCTCACTAGTCAACCATTCTATACTGGCCCATTCATCTATTCTCAGCACTAGGTGGTACGCCTGCTTACTATACACTGATATGTCATGACTCATGACATATATCCTCTGACGTAACAGCGCTGCAACCAAAGATGTCTCAATTTATCGCACACATTAAAAGCTTGGGGCTCAAGTTACCGCTTAAAGAATCGTAAAGGAGTAATGGACTCAATTTACCTATACCCGGGTTGGCTAGCTCTGGCCCACTTACGGGCTTTTAACTCAATGGTTACGGTTACGTTACATTTGAATTCTCCGTACTTATCCCGGATAAGAAGACCATGTTCGTTGGTTTTATTTTTTTATTTTTAATTCATTGGATATGTCAAAGCCAACGTGTAGCGACCTACCCTAAACATATGACGATATGACTATTTGTTAAGCTTACAATATTCTACTATTGACTTAAACATCTAAGGAAACATGTAATATATCTATTTCCGCATAGATATTGACATAACGTGGGTAGAAGAATAAACACTTTAAAGAACATTTTGTACACGAATGAGTAGTGAATAGCATGGAGGTGCAACATACCATTTTTTTTTTCTTTTGCTATTCACGTTCACCTTTAACACTTGTGACTCACTATGTGCATACTGCTTGCAGCGGGAGAATAAAGTAGGTGTAAACAGAACCACGTGATTGTTGATCGTAGCGCGCCTACTTCACAATTTCCATGAAGCTCTCACCATGTAAAGGTCCCTTGAAAAAGTAATGATTCTGAGGTGTGGAGTTAGAGTTCGTTTTGCTAAAGCGCACAACAGTTGTGCACTAAGCATATTTCAACTATAAAAGACATATACTAATAGATCGTATAGTTAGTTTGTAATTAAAGTAAATCATGCTGCGCGCGTACATTGATGCTGAGAGGCGTATCCAGTTGTGAATCTTGACGGAGTTGGCAAGTACTGTTAAACATTCGCGCGGAAAGCCTTTACGAAGTTGTGTAAAGATAAAAGAATTGAATGTATTTAAAAAGTTCTGTGACAAATTTCCAGAACTTGCTACCGATGAAGTGGTGAAGTTAACATCTGAGTTTATCGGTGTGTCGGTTTCCAGCATTTATAGTGCACACAAGGAAGAAGCCACATTCGATGAAGTTTCAGCTCCCGGCAAGAAGAAACCACATGCCAGATCTGTGTTGGATATTGTCTGTGTTGGGTTTGTGAAGTCAGCAATCAATCGAAAAGCTCATCAATTCTTTGTTAACAATGAACTTCCCACCTTAAAGAAAGTGATGTTGGCTATTAACTCTTATTCTGAGCTTCCAGACTTCAAACGATGTTCCCTCTACAAACTGCTGCTGGAAATTGGTTACGAATATATCAAGAGAAAAAGGCAGAGTGTCATTGTGGACAGAGATGATATTATTTTATAGCTAAGAGATCTTCTCCGCAGAATAAAGGAACTCCATAAAACGCGGAAAATTTATTATTTAATCGACACGTGGGTTAACGAGGAAAACACGGCAAGCAAAGTATGGACTGACACCACAGTGAAAAAAAAGGAAAAACACGCATTTCGATCTGGTTTAAGTGCAGGACTTACAAACCTTACGGGGAGAGGAAAGCGTCTTATGGTTTTGCACATAGGAAGTGATGATGGCTTTGTCGAGGTTGGCGAGATTGTGTTCCAATGGGAGACTGTGATGACGAAATGAATAGCGACGTTTTCAAATCCTGGTTTGAAAAGATTCTCCCCAAATTGCAACCGAAGGTTGCAACCGAGTGTCATGTTAAGGCGGAATTACTGGCAATGGTCAAACTTCGTGCTAAAGAGTACGAAATATACGTAATTGACGAAGAGGCAAACTTGCGGATCACACTGTACTCAGACTGCCACCTCATCAGTGTTACTGGAATCCCATAGAGATGGTGTGGATTCAGGTGAAGGGTTAGGTCGCCAGAGATAACACCACCTTCAAACTGTAAGATGTGCTGACGCTAGTAGACACAGTATTCCATGTTATTACACCTGATAACTGGAGTGCCTGCGTCCTACATGTGATTCGCGAGGAACAAAAATTCTGGGGCCTGGAGGGCATTATTTACACGGTCGTGAAAAAATGTGTGATACATCTTGGGGATAATGGATCGACCGACACGGAGACGTCGGACCTGGAGGGTATCGAACCAATTTCCTGCTCAGATTAAAGGAACACAATTGACGTAAGTAGCAGTTAAATTTCATGGATATTAATAGTGTGCTGCGTGATACTTAGCTTGAAAAATGTGCCCTTAGTGTCAAAAATTTATATTAACATTATACTTAACGAAGCGATTAAGCGGTTGGCTTGAATAAATACGTGGTTTTTGAGTTGAAAATGCATATTCATACTACTAATACATATTAATATTATAATTCACGAAGCGGTAACAATACCGTCATACTGTCATCCCAAACGCAGGTGGATCCGGAGTGATAAAAACCGGTGTTTTGATTGCGGTACTTTATTCTCTCGTTGGACATAGTATAAAGGAATCTTTGGTTTGAAACGAACTTCTTTCTACACAGTTAATACAATTATCTGTATTGTATGCACGTCATAGCTGCCCGTCGTAATACGACGGTCGTTTGATAAGTAATATCAATAACATCTCACCTTATTTCTCGACAAAGTCACCATTGATGGCCATAAACTTGGTCCAGCGATGTTCCGTCTCCAAAATACTCGTTGATGATGACTTCACTTCTTTATTTGATGAACAGTTTTACCACCAAGCTAAATTTTAAAGTTTGGGACAGGAAGAAGTTACTTGGGACTCAGTCTGGTGAATAAGGGGAATGGGGAACCAATTCAAAGCCCAACTCACGCACTTTCGCCATTGAGATTGCTGATGTGTGCGATGGTGCATTATACTGGTGATGAAACACACTTTTGCGTTTAAATCTCGTTTTGCTTTCAGTCAAATCATTTTGCAAACGATTTAATAACGAAGCTTAACAGCTAAAGTTATGGTTCTGTCTTCTTCCAAGTGGTCTATGAGTATTATTCCTTGAGAATCACAGAAAACAGTGGCTATCGCCTTATCAGCTGACAAAATGTTTCGTGCCTTCTTTGGTGCAATTTCACCAGCCCTTGTACATTGTTTTGACTGCTATTTTGACTCTGGTGTGTAATGATGGATCCTAGTTTCATCCAGGGTTACAAATTGGTGTAAAATTTCTTAAAAATTGTGATTAAACATCATCAGACCCTCGGAAAAATTGCTCTTCCGGATGTGCTTTTGTTCGACTGTGAGCAATCGCGGCATGCATCCTGCACACTGCTTTTTCACTGCCAATTTTTCATGCAGGATATTCTGCACTCGCTCAGTTTAGATAGCCATAGCCTCAGAAATCCCAGGAAACTTCATTCGGCGGTAGTGCATAACCACATCGTGGAATTTTTCAATGGTGTCCTGTGTGGTAACTTCAATTGGGTGACCAGAGCACGATTCATCTTCGGTGTTTCTACAACCACGTTAAAATATATTGATCCAAAAGTAGATGGTCTTCATTATGGACGCGATTTTCTATTTGAGAAATCTAGGCATTTGAAAATTCCAAACAATGATAAGCAACAACTTGAAAATGCTATCTTTGTAGAAGGTTACAACTTATCTGCTTTAACGAGACCTATAGTAAGATTTTGCTTACTCTACTATTTAAGAGCTATGCAAAAGTAGGTAATCCAGAAATAAAGAATTTCCAAGGCTATTCTCAGAAAATTAAGATTTACATTTTGTTTGTAATGAAACCATCTCAGATAAATTGCATTTTAATCAACACTTTTAGAGATTTTTTTAAAAAACAATTAAAATGTTTGTAACCTTTTACATGTAAAGGGCAGTTAGGGAAGAGAGATTTCCTTAGAAACCTTTCCATCCTTGGAAAATCCTAGTTTGATATTTAACCGATATTCACAAATACACAGAAAATGATGGTATATTTTTGGATGCAGGTGACCTCAAAACCACATTTACAGCAAACTCTCGGTATTAAATTTGTGAGTGGAGTACGATATTTAATTCCGGGGAATTTGAATTCCTACAAAATTCGAAGACAAGTAAATCCCTACATAGTCGCGGTTAGCATTATTAAAATAACTTCAAAATTACCAGATAAAGTTCCGCTCCTATTTTGTAGTCTTGGTTCTGTGAATCCAGATATTGTTTGGTGTGGTTAAACATGTGATATTTGGTCCATCGCCAAAATATTGAAAGCAAAAAGGAAATAGCTATAAACTTCCATAGTGATGTAGGCGTGTATGCCAATGCAGATTGTCAGGTGACTGACAGTTGACTGTAATTGAGAATATCACTCACTGCTAGTAGATAAGCAGGCCTCGTCAGATAATTGACAATTGACTATGAGTGAGTCAGGGTGCGTAACTGACCGCCTGTTACTATATAAACAGGTTTATCAATCAACAGACTTGTAGTACTTAGCATATCTCTATTTCTTAAATACTTTTGCTTGTTACAAATTTGTAGGTATTCACAGCAACCCACTTGAGTGAGGAGCTTAGCTCTGACCTTGTGTTTGACATAAGTGAACCTGGGATACCGCTCCATTGTTTATTCTTCTCGCTCCAAAGTTTTACATCCTGCATCAAGTGCACGAGGGGGTAATATCTGTATTTTGAGCCTAATAATTAAAACAAAGTAACTTTTGATTGAAAACTGCTTTTTTGATTTTCAAAATATTCCCCTTTATGATCAATACGCCTTTGCATCCGTTTGAACTATTTGTCAACGCATTTATTCCAGTCGTCTTGAGACACCACCAAAACGTGGTTTTTGAGGGCATCAACGGCTTCTGCTGCCGACGAAAATCATTGTCCACGAAATTTATTCTTGATGTTCGGGAACCTAAACAAGTAACTGGATGCCAAATCTGGACTATATGGCAGATGACCCATTAATTGGATTTTTTGAGTCTTCAAATTCTGTTGCTAGACGAGACTTGTGTGCGCTCCTATTGTCTTGATGAAGAACGATCCTATGGTTCTTTCTGGTTTACCTTACTTCACCGAAGAGTTCCGGCAAACAAATGATTGTGCACCATTCGGCACTAACCGTTCTACCTTCTGCTAAATGCACTGTTGTCGCATTGTGGAATTCATCCACCCTATCCTTCGCCTAGATTAGGTAAATGAGGAGAGATGGTAGTATCTAGGATCTAGGATCTCCATTTTATAAAAATTGAGCCATTCCTCGTTCCTCGTTCTTTCGATTTTTTGGGAAGTCCTTTCCAGCTGTGTGTATATGCCAGGGTAAACATTCTAGCACAAGTATCCTATAAAAATAGTTTCTTTCCATGCTCATGGACCAGTCTAGACCATTGGGTTTAGACCTAGATCTCTTAAGTTTAGCTTTTCTCGAATGTATTCCTATTGTAGCTATTGGTGGTTATTGTACTCTTTTGTTACATTATTATCATTTATGGAAATTCAGTGTAAGTAATTGTAATTAATGCATACAGCCCCCAAGAGTTTTAGTCACTATCGGTCAGTTTTTTGTGTTTCACAAAATGGATGTATTCTCTAGTAAGTAATTTCAGGATTCTATGTACATTTTGTAATGTTCATTCTAACATGTTTTCTGGACACATACAACGAAAAACAGGTATCTAGATATAGAATTATGAAAATTTATCTGAAGGATAAAACCATTAATTTAGTGTCATTAATGTATTTTATATTTCAATTAGCTTGGACACAGTTAGCTGTATTCATATTAAATTAAACAATTTTTTAAGTTTATTTATATTACATCAAATTGCTGCACAAAATACTTTCTGTAAATCTTTAAACAGAAGAGAATATTAAATAGCATGCTCGATCTTAAAGTATATGTTTAATTGCATTTCTTTGTTTATCAAACATTACTTCCACTTTGGAAATGTAAGTCAGACTGGGAAGTTCAATGCCATATCCGAGATCTGATCCAGGACCTCTGAGTCTCAGGCTGGTTGCTCTAACCACTGAGATACTACGACAAGCTGCCAGCAGGACATTAACTTTGCTTCCATTTTGTTTCTTGATTGAAATCATGGTAACTACGATTATTGAGTGCAAGAAACCTATCACAGACAGAGCTTACAATGGATTCTATTACAAAGATATATGAATATCATATATGAGAAGGAATTGTTTATGTTACTTTCGTGGGCATTGTAGTTAAGCCCAAACAGAAACAAGGAGATGTAAAACCCAAAGAACAGGCCATAATATCTGGGTCAAGATTTATTGCACTGCAAAACAAAAAACTGTTTCACAAGCATTGAAAAACTACAAATATAGAGGTTAAGCCCAAAGGTTAGGCTATAATACCTTGGTCAATATTTATTGTACAACTACCGGCAATGCCACAGGTATAACATATATGTCATATGAAAAACACACTTTTGTATCATGCCTTAATAAAGCTGAAATTGTACATACTGTTTCTAGCTTTATCATAGTTACTTATTTTTAATTACTAAACACATTTAAATTTTGCAGATCTGTTAACACGCAAAAAAGAAAGAATAGCTAGTTTGTCAGACCTTTTGGGTTTTTGTATTTCGTTTTCTTTCAGTTCACCAATAATAATTAATATGCGAGTTTCATATTTGAGGTTGTGTTTGTTCTTCGTTTCTTCAGGGCTAGTTGGTCTACCGTTATAACTTTGCATTACCCACCTTTAGCTTTCATATTGATTTCCTCTCCTTTGGAACATATTGCCTATAAGCAATGGGCCCGCCTCGGTAGCGTGGTGGTAGCGAGTCTGCCTCACGTTCAAGAGGTCCTGAGTTCGAATCTCGGTCAGGGTGAGTTACCCGGATAAGGTTTTTTCCAGGGTTTTCCCTTATCCTGAAAGACGAATTTCGGGTAACTCTAAGTCATATGGAGCCTGGGTTCATTTGAGCATCATTTCATCCATTCCATTTATCGTCCGATATGACTTAAGAAAAGTTGGAGGACGTAAATTCAAAAAAAAAAATATATATATAAGCAATGTTGTTAACTCATATATAGCAGGCTCTGTGCCTTTCTCTTTTCTTTGTGCACAGATCACACACACACGCACACACACACACACACACACACACACACACACACACACACACACACACACACAGGTACTCTCACAATGTGGGGAAGATAAAGAATTATCTTAGTAAGAGAAAAGTTCCCTATCCTCAGCCTGGAATAAAACCTGGGACCTCTTGTACGGCATACAACTGCTCTACCGACTGTGCTGTAGGGCCAGCCAGGGTACCTTTTAGAATTTCATTTTATCACAGGTCCCTGTGCATATAACAATTTTGATCAGAAGTGCTGCAGTTCTAGTATTTGTCTGCCTGTCTTGCTAGCTGTGTTACTGGCTTGTTGTCATTATTAAGAATTAGCTGTAAACACTTAAAAACAAAATAAACGGTTGAATAACTGTATGACATTACCCACTTCGGTGTGCTCCATCATTGCTGACTGCTCTCATAAAACAGCCAGGTAGTGAGAGATCTTGCAAAACGGCTGAACTGTGCCCACGTAGTCTCTTCCTTTGGAACAGAATCTCCTCCGTCCTCTAACACGGAAACATTTAACCTTCCGTTTAAACCTGAAATGTATTAATAAAGTCTCTTATTATTACAAGAGAATTATAACACTAAAATTTTATTGTATAAATATTTTAAAACTTAAGGATATTGTATTCACTATTCCTGTTGAATCTACAAGAAAATGTATTACTAGTATTATAAAGGAAGAAAGTTTGTGTACATTGGATAATTAAAAAATCACTCAAAAGATACTGATAATTTTTTCACCATTAAAATCTTAATTCATTCTGATGTACTTGGAGCTATAAATAGCCTTCTAACAGATTTGATTCACTCATAAAATATGAAAGATTTTATGTCATAGGTACTTGTGGTTACAGAAGTCTATGGACCACTAAACAGTATTATATCTTAAAATTTTAAATATATATTGGTTAACTGAATACATTATATACATTGAGATGTTTAATAATTAGAAATTGAGATAAGTTCAGAATCACACTAAATCGTATACAAGAATGTTTATATGCACTTTCTTCACTGCCGAAATGTAGTTTTATTTATTTAGTGCTGTGTGTAGGCTATTTACTATGCAATGTATTGCGAACAATCTATGATGACGTATTCTTTGTTGTTTTAATTTACGTCCTCCAACGTTAAGTCATATCGGACGATGAATGGAATGGCTGAAATGATGCTCAAATGAGCCCAGGGTCCATAGAGCTTAGAGTCACCCGACATCCGTCTTTCAGGATAAGGGAAAATCCCGGAAAAAGCTCACCTTGAACGAGGATTACGTATTTCACTGTTACGAACATTATCATGTACCACATGCAGGAAGCTTACTTTTTGTAAGTATATAGCAGTGTGGTAAGTGTATGGGCTATTATAAGATTCTATTCTTTACAATAGTACCAAGTACTTGACTTTTTACAATCACAATATTAATTTGTCTACAGAGATACGTACCTTGTCATTGTATTCCTTTCTTTCTGGACCAAAGGACGTTCAACAGACACCAATATCAGATA
This sequence comes from Mantis religiosa, assembly GCA_030765055.1. Classification (NCBI taxonomy): domain Eukaryota; kingdom Metazoa; phylum Arthropoda; class Insecta; order Mantodea; family Mantidae; genus Mantis; species Mantis religiosa. The sequence goes on along the minus strand of CM060950.1, from coordinate 346,147,784 downwards.
TAAAAGGTTTACAGAGGAGGAAATGTTCCAGAAACATGCCCAATCGCCGTTTGATGAACATTTTCAATGTATGGGCTGCATTTGTAATGCTTTGTCTCTCCGTTAAATATTTCTACAAGGTCCCAGAGCTAAGGCAGGTGTGGACAGAGGCTGCAAATGAATGAACCAAAAATTATTTGTGAATGTCGTGTTCCTTCTGGTTAAATATGCTTTTTCGGTTTCAGTAACAGCATCAACTAAAGTCTTCAAACGTTTAAATTTGAAAACTAACTTGTTTACAGTGTTGAAAATGAAGGTGTTGTTACTCCACGGAATATAAATATTTCCTGCACCAGGCAGAATACAAATATATAAGCCTGCTTTACTTTTCTTTAAGGAACATTCACAGATGGCCTTGGCGTAATATACCAGAAAACATTTTTAAGCACAGAAGACCTTGTGTCGTATTTGTTCGTCTATTGACTTTTATCAACTGCTCCAGATTAATATGGACTTGTCAAAGCTATGAATATCTAAATTCTAGGTTTTCACGGAAGGCGCTGTTAACTCCATTGTTCTATATCTAAAGATATATGTACCGAATTCTCTGGATGTCAAAACTTTCTAACATTCCTCTTGTCAGAAAGTTTTGCATCAGTTCCTCTATACTCAAGCTGTAATCAACTTCATTAGCAGGGAGGTCTATATGATGAATAAATAAACTAAAATAAATAAAGCAGGAAAGACTAGTTACATTAGAAATCTTACCGTAACACTCACATAACTTTCTCCAGTCTCTAATCTTGTACAAATATTCGTAGGGAAGCTTATTCCTCTCTTCACTTCCTGTTATTCGACATAAATATTTGCCGAAATTACTTATTTAGCAATTTTATTGGACGTTTAAGACAACATGAGAATTCAGTTAACTTTAAAATATGTTGTCAAGTCTCTTAAAAGTGGTCATTGTGTAACCCCTTTTAAATTCGGTTCCTTTTGCATTCCTTAGATATTTAGAGAAAAAATAAATTACGACATCCTATTTTAGAAAACATGCACTAGAAAATTTAGGTAACAAGGAATAATACTTCAAATCAATCCGAAAGAATTTATATTAAATAAATGTTATGACAGTCGCAGAATATTTAGGATATATATTTAATTTGTGATGACACTTTCTTAAACATGTATTTTAATGTAGAAATGTAGAAGCTTTGAATAGTTTGGAGAAGACCAACAACTTCGTTACCCATGTTTAATATAGAAAGATATACCTAGGAACTAATTTATGCTCAGAAAGTTCGGCATGGCACAAACAGACCGCTGGTCCCTCTCTGGGGTAGGTGGTGGCTGTCTCCTTTGCGTTCAAGTGGTCGCGAGTGCGAATCTTGATTAGGGTGAGTTATCTACATATGGATTTTTGCGGGGTTTTCCTTGACCCGAAAGATGAACCGGAGTAATCTGAGCAGCAGTTCAGTCATTTCATTGTGGTCCGAATTAGTTAACGTTGGAGCACGTGAGTATATATTGTTACAACTAAACAAAACAAAGGGGGATAAGACACCGGCCGCTGGAACAACAGAACACCTAAGTGGAGGCTGGCAAAGGTAATTTTAACTCGGACTAATGCTTCTGTGTTACACTGAACTTACTGATTCACAGCGCATGCGTAAATATTGATGCTCGCTCACTATCCGGATAACTACTGGTAATCCAGCATTCACCGGCACAGAAGTATCGTACCTAATGTAAATGGAGAATGTTTCGTTTATATTCAATTTCCTCATACATACCTCAAACAAGTTTGATTAAAATAGTTTTGTTTAATATTTTTTTTTTCGTGACAATCTGTACATTGAATTTTCTGAATAGAGTCTGAAGTCCTTTTCATTCTGGATGAGTTTTGCATAGTTAGAAAACCATACACCAATACACGCCCACCATGTCTGTCACATGAAACGAAAACGATAAGAGGAAATAATGGTTAAAGAAATGCGATTTTAACTACTGTAGGTAATCACAAGGAAAACGCTCTCCTGAGTTCGTAAGCACATCAATACGTTATTTCTCATCAATAAACATGTGATGGCACTTAAAAGTGAGCTATCACTGTATTTGCGCCGCTACGTACCTGAAAATTTGATGGTATATTGTCTTCTGTATATGAATCATGTGTACCAAAAATCTGCTGCGGAGTAGAACCGCAACGCCCAAAACTGACACCTGAAAAGTGCCGCATGCAACCTCTTGCAAGTAGCTGCTGGACATCCTTCGTCAGCTCTGTGCCGGCGCTCCTTACGTATGCCATGGTTAGACCGCTGCCCTTTAGCGGTAAACAGTCTCTCCCGTAAAATGCTGTGTTAGTATGCCTATATGTTCCTCTACTGAGGTCGTCCTTATTTTATAGGGCGATGAAACAAAGCGGGAAATTATATTACTGCACCGACCACTGAGATTGGAGGGGATATTCACGCTATTTTATTCCCACATGGCAAACATGTGTGCTGTGAACGAACTTCTATGCAAAGGTTTGCTTTGACGTTCGATATTTTGGGTACCTTATGCGGTACCACGTTTACATTAAGATTAAATGCAAAGGTGTGTCCACTGCGTAATATGTTTTTCTTTTTGTACCCTAAACCTTGATTAAATGCTTACTATTACTTAAAATATTTGATTTCTTTACTTAACCTCGCCACATTTATAAGTTAAAAATACGGCTCTTTCTGCGGATCAACAGTACTAAATAAGTGCGTGTAGCCAGTTTTTCAATGATTGAAAGTTCTACTGGCATGTAACTGAAAAATGAATACTTTACTACTTAATTGCAACCTGACAATGGACGAATTCCTTAAACAGCTTCCACTTACGAATATGTTTCTTTGATAACTCCCTAGCCATAGCAATATAACTTCACGGTCAGCAATTATATTATATTTCTGTTTATGTTTACAAATTCAAATCCTAGGTCGCAAAGAATGGTGTAGAAGCTCGTTTTCTAGAGCTAGTAATTCGGGATTATTGTTTACTTCTTAAAGCATCTATGTAGTTGAGGTGGCTCGTTTCTTTCAAAGAAGCTATTAGCCTTGTGACGAATAGCACTTTCAACAAATTCATCATACTTACCTTCCACAACTGGCTTCTTTCTTTCCCGATGTTTTCCTGGAGTAGAAACCTGGCCTGTTTTCAGAACCTCACTGCGAGCGGCAATAATACTTGGCTCTGAACCACCGGTACATTCTGCCGACAAATTAACAACGTCCTCAATTGTTTAAGTTGGGTATATGTCACACAACTTGCAAAACACGTCTAATATAGTTTAACTTGCACCAATTTTTGAAATAAAATGTCCCTTATATATAAACGTTTTGCCAGTGGCAAGAACTTCTAAGCTGCATGGAATACAATTGATGCAGTGCCAACATACGGAGACAAAATGTTAATATGTTTCATACTGGATGATACAGAGAGGATTTACAATCACGCACGACATAAAACGAAAAAGAAACAGCTATTTAGGTACTCCAAGAATAAACACTAAAAATCGCCAGATTCACCTAATACATTACCACGTAAACAACCAAGATCTTTTATACTCATAATGATTGCTTCTAACATGACATTCAAGAATTTCTGGAGAAATACACACACCGGATGGTTGCGTTCGAATCTAACCTTCGGTGCTCTTATATGCCAATTTGTTAAAGAGAATATTAAATAATTAAAGAAACCAGCTAGCAAATTAATAAAGTAGGGTGTCATTCGATGAAACGACGAATATTGCGGGCAGATAAAGTGGCACGTGTAATTGTCATTATTCCCGCAGGTAAAATGTGAATTTTATAAATTACACTGGAACACAGTAAATAATCAAGCAATTGTTCGTATTTTAAAAACACAGTGGCATTATTGTGCCTTTTTACTGAGCGGGATGGCCAAGGCGGTTTCGTCTGTGGCCCGCATTCGGGAGGACCAGATTCGATTCCCGCGGCCGGCTTGCCTGACTCATAAGCTTTCCGGAGGTTTTCCAGAGTCACCAGGCGAATGCTGGGTAGGTTGAAATTATCTGTCCCTACTTTCATCTCCACTATCATTTTACCTCATCTCTCTTCTACTGCTTTCTTTCAGGGTATTAATGTCGGCGGGAGTCTCGGCGCTGCATGGCAGGATGACATGCTCCTGGTAAACACTTCTTCCTTCGGCAAGATAGTTTCCTCTCCCCGGGCCGACCTGGTGGGTCCTTTCCGGACAAGGGCGGGTAGCATGACAATGGTGATGGTGAATAGGACGGGAACTACCCTCCTCACTGTCGTGACTCCTTAGATCGGCCACCCTCTTTTTCCACCTGGGGATGCCCCACTTGGGCTATAGGTACAATAGATGAAACTGGTCAAACTGCCAAATCCCCTCCATACCGTATCCCAATCCCTTCTGCTCCAATAATTGTGGCCTTCTTGTATCCAGCAGATCGTGTTAGTGATTGTATCTAACGCAGCTGTATATATGGTTAAGAGATCCAAGATAACTGCCCAATTCAGTTTTCAAAATCAGGGTAGATATATATCTGATGATTTAGCCATTTTTTATTTTCTAGAAGTATCAAGAGTTTTTGACATGTTCAAAGTGCTAGGAATTTTACATCTGTTGTTTATCTTGAAAAACTAAAGTATGCTTCACAGCATTAATTTGTGAAAGCGATACCAACATAAAAGTTAGTGGATAGACAATGCAGATTTAATGTACCACATTTCTCATAATTTTACTTACCCTAGTAATTTAAGTACAGTAATAACATAACATGTGATAACATGTACATAGTAGGTAGAAAAGGTAGCCCATTCCATCAAAAATAAAATTTCAATGTTTTGTTATAAATATACAATTTGAGTATGTGTGAATCGAGGAATTTAGTAACAGGGATGTCAAACCAATACAAATAGTTTTATTAAAATTGCTTTTATGATACAATTTGTGGTCCCCTGATTTCAAAATAGGTCAAGAAAGTGAGGAGCGCTTCTCTACAAGGCCTAGGGATGTCAGTGAACAGCATAAACCAAAAACAAATAGTTTATTTAAGAAATCATTATTTAAGTCCAGCAGTTTGGCATTCTGTAGTTAAAAATGTTATATAATGTTTAACCACTTCATCTGATGATAGAAGGGTGATTCCATGCATTTAATTTTTAATAATTGGAAACAAAAAGAATTACAAACTGATAGATCTGCAAAAAAGGTGAAGGATTCACAGTATTAACCTAGGATATCCAGATATTCAATTGTGATTTTGAAGAAATAAAAACAAAGGTAAAAAAGTGAAGAAGTAAAAGATGTTTATAATTTGAAAAAATTTACCAATCATCCTTGGGCAAATACATTTTTTCAGAATTTTAAAAAAAAGTTACTATTATATTGGTACTTCAAAATAAAATCTACTACATATTTCTAGAAAGGACAACATTTCAGATAACATAAAATCTGGCATTTATCCAGTGACCAGATTTACATTGTTAGTACCAAACGTAGTTTAGAAACTAGAGCGAAGGAACATTTAAGATATATTAGATATAAACAGACAGATAAGTCAGCAGTTGCTGCACAATTTTGGTCATCTAATGATAAAATAAATCCATAAGTTAAAATATTGAAACAATTGAATGGACCAATAGATTTAATGGCTTGGAAGAAAATATTAACATTGAAGAATAGAGATTGCATCATCAATTTTGAGATCCCATCAATAGATGTCATCAAGAACTTTTTGTTGTCCCCCAGTGGATTGCAGTAAGATAGCAAGCTATCCTTCATTTTCCGGAACTAACCATAAGGCTACTCAATCTGCCAGCTGATGATGTATAGATACTTTACGGAAACGGTCCTTGAGGATTCTACAAATCAAATAAGGGATTAAGCGACATATGTTGTTTAGTGTTGTAGGTTATTGATAATAAACAATTGTTAATTTTTCCGTATGGTATGATGCATTGTCATGATGTAAAGTTCACACCTATTTTCATTTGCAACAAAAAGACATTTGTATATTGAACAGCAGCAAGGGTACATCCATCTTTTAATGCTATAATAACAACATACCCGTTTTAGAGCCAAGAAAGAGCACTATCAAACATCTTTGTGCCACGGCTGCGAAAACTTAGCATCTTAGTAAGCTTAAGTTCTGTTTGAAAGATTCACTGAACCAGTTACATTTTTTTTTTTCAGGATCATAACATAAGATCCTAGTTTTATCTTAATAACAGTACTCCAAAACCAAACTTGTCCAGTGTTTCTAGACCAATCAATTTGTTGTTACAGTAACAAAAAAATTTTGGAATAATATTTTAAAAGGATATAACCCAAAGCTTCTCAAGGACATTTCCCCAGACCACACTTTACGTGGAATATTTTTAGAGGTTTTGCTTTTCCCAAAAATGGCTTTGATCATTTTTATTGAAATAAACTATACTGAATATATTTTCATGTTAAAAAACTGTGTATCTTAACATTTTTGGGAAGGTCCTTAGAAGTCATGGTGCTTCTGAATGGCTTTTGTATGACTAGCAAACCCTAAGAGAAGTACAAAACTTTACTACACAAAAGATGTAAACCTTGTTAACAGAGAATTTACGCAAAGTACTATATTTGAATAGAGAGCTATTTCCAAGATATAGCTTGTTTTCAGAGTTATTTCTCCAATTTGAAATTCTTATCTTTATTTTTACTTTTGTTTAAGTTGAGGTACACTGGCGCCTCCTAAGTGTTTAAAAGGATAATTTGAATAAGGATAGAAATAGTCATGTCAGGGCAACACATCAGGCTTTTTATTATTAACAATATATTGTCTCTACATCTAATTGTATGAGGATTGTTGCAACATTTTGGTGCATAGAAACTTCAGGATGTACAACTATAGAATAAGAATAAGGTTATTCAAAGGTTTCAACTGTGTGCCTTTTATAAACATCTGCAGTATGTAATAAAAGACGATTAAACAAACAAATACATCATGGGATTGATTGCCCTTCCCTAGGTATATTCTCTTTCCTCAAGTGTTATATCATGATCATCTATGTACATTTGTTACTATAAGGTGTAATAGACTATCAATTTTGTACTTTATAAAGCATACCAACTATTTATATTCTGTGAGGTAGCAAAACCCTATTCTTTGTCAACAATGCAAACAAGTTAATTTACAAACTTGGGCCTTCATTACACTTAATGAATGCCTTTACAAAAGCAGCAAAAGTGATTGAACTGGAAGGAATTGCATCTTCAAAATTCTTTGTATACATAGAATGAACTTTCTGCCTCAATCTATGCCTGCCTCATCTTCAGGATCCATGGGAGAACATTCGACAACTAGACACAGATCTCCATATATGCATCCCATAGACTGAAACTTTAAGTCGCATCATGAGGCTCGCATTTTGCTGCACCAGATCCCTCTTCTATAAAGCTCTAATATCTGGAATCGGTGTTCTTTGCAGCATGCCTTTGGCCCATGTGCCGACTGGGTGATCATAGAAAAGAATGTATCTGTAATGGAAATAATATTTTTCACACTGTTATAATATAATCCAACTTCAGTAACTTTAATTGCAAACAAGAGATCAGGTAAAACTATTTGTAGTTGCTTTATTGACACTCATCACTTACTTTTCTTGCATTATTGAGGGACTAGTTTCAAATGCTATCACCTCCAATTTCAACCTCTCTCCAACTAGCATCTGTTGTTGTCTGCTCTCCTCCATCTGGTGGTGGAACTATGAACTTCTTTGTCAATTTATCCACTGAAGGGATTTCAAAGTTCATTATGTGATCCTTATTTTTCCATATGAATATGTTCTCCCATGTTAGTTTATTTTGGTTTATCACTCCCTTTAATAATTTTGGATTTGAATCAATGTAATGATTTTCATCCCAAAAGTGAAATGCTACTGCTGATTTTTCTTCTTGTTTCATTCTGATGATCCAGATCCAAAATGATTAAGAGGAGTGATAACCCAAAATAAACTAACATGGGAGAACATATTCATATGCAAAACTAAGGACCGCATAATGAACTTTGAAATCCCACCAGTAGATAATTTGAAAAGGAAGTTTATAGTTCCACCACCAATAGATGATAGTTGGAGAGAGGCTGAAAATGGAAGCGATAGCCTTTGAAACTAGTCCCTCAATAATGCAAGAAAAGTAAGTGATGAGTGTCAATAAACCAACTACAAATAGTTTTACGATTAATTTTGACGTCACTGTTACAAAATTCCTCTAAACACACATAAGAGATCAGGTGCTCATCTGACTATTCAGTGGTCATGTACTTTGCCATATAAATCAGTAACTTATGCACTATAGAAGATATACACTAATACCTTTGTATATCAATGAAACACATAATCTTGGGCTGTATAAAGTTTAATTAAGTTAGAAAGAAATATGGTATATTAAATTACCTATCTACAGCACTAAATGTAAAACAGTATATTTCAATAATGTTCCTGGATAAAATTTACTGTAATTCCAATTGTACATAAACTTGTAAATACTAAATATAGCAACAGTAGCTAAAGTGTAACATTCATCCTTTGTATTACAAAATATTACTATGCAATATTATTTGTTTTATCTTATAAATCTCTTTATGTAATGTGGTCACAATATAACCATGGAGTTATGGAATACCCTTTTAAATCTTTCATTAATTAGAACCTAGAATTGTGCATTTAATGTGAATTATTAAAATGTGTTGAATTGTTTTTGAGATTACCTGATACACATTAATGTACTTTCTCCCTTTATAAAATGCAGGGATACTACAGGTTTGAGGAGGAGGCAGCTTGCAGATATTGACTTAGGACTGCTCCGCAGATAAACAGTAGCAGTACCTAGGTACAGCTCAGAGGTTTTGCATTCTGGATTTGTGGGTATGTTCTAATGAGCTCAATGGGACTCGCTGAAAGTAAAGACCAGAGTAATAATATTTTGGCAGTCACTCGGATGATGAGAACAAGATCCTTTCTTGGAGTAGGTTGCCAAATTCCTGGAGGAGGTACAAGCAAATTTTTTGGGAAGGCATCTTGGATCTAAAGGAAAAATTGAACAGCTGAGACAAAATATTTCCTGAGGCTACCAGAAGGTGTTTAGAGATAGCATTGCTAATGTTAGTGTTTCCGTGGGCAAGTCCCGGCCCATAGAGTAGAACCCGAGGATGCATACAGCAATGTAACTTAGGAACAACTTCTGAATGCATTGCCATCAATGTAGTTGCACCACTCACTGTAGATGACCAGAAAGCAAGTATCTGCTTCTAGTTATGAATTCCCTCTTTTATGTAACTCAGCGGTTGCTTTGCACACATGCCCACTGTAATTGTAAGTACTAAGGCACTGGGAAAATATGTATGAGTCAATTGAAGAATTTAATGTCAGATGGCACATTGGACATGGTAGCTCAATGGGTAAGAGCCGAGACAAAAGACCAGGAGGTCCATAGTTCATATCCCAGCCATGGCATTGAATTTTTCATTTTGACTCTATCTATCCAAAACCTTAGCCTGTACACGGCTACTTTAAATAAATTAATAATTTCCATGGATTAACTTAAATAAAAAGAGTTTAACGATGAAGCCTGGGACTCAGGTACTTACAATTGTAACACACCACAAATGGTGTGTTTCGAATATGAGAGCCTGCGGTGGTTTACTCGGAAAATATTGTGACGCAGATGGCGAACTCGCGTTGCCGATCGATAATGCTTACTGGCGGTGGTGGCGGGGGGGACGCAAGGGGTGGCACCTCCTCCTACCGCGCGAAGGTGCTCGAAGGCTCCAGAATGATTTCCCCCTCCATAATGGAAGAATCGGGAGGTATCGGGGCGATCGATACAAGCGAGGCGACGGTTAGTGGAGTGAAGGACGTCGCGGCGTGCGGACGTGTAGTGAGTTGAGTGAGTGACCGTGAGCCGGGCGGACGTGTAGTTGAGTTGAGCGGACGTGTAAAGACGAACTGGCAAGGTTGAATGGTGTAAATTAAATTGTAATTGTGTACATTAAACTGTAATTGGAATAAGGTGGAAATAAAGAACATTTTTGAGTGGTGAAATTGGACTTTTCATTTCACGAGCCCACAAAGTCACAACTAGTGTCAGAAGTGGGATATAACACAATGGAGGCAGCATTAGAAAAGATTTTAGCGGAACTGAAACAAATGAAGGCGGCCAACGACAACATCACCGAGAAGATGGAAGAAATGAAGGCCGAATTAACAAGAAAAACAGAAGCGGCAAATAACAACCTGGCCGCAGAGTTGAAACAAATGAAGACGGCCAACGACAACATCAACGAGAAGATGGAAGAAATGAAGGCCGAGTTAACCACAGAAATGAGAGCCGCGAACGGTAGTCTGGCCACGCAAATGAAGGCGGCGAACGAGGCTCTCGCCGCAAAGTTTGAGGAACGGTTGGCCGGCGTGAGGGATGTGGTCACGAATCTGGGCAAGCGGATGGGTCAAGTAGACGACCGCCTTAATGATTTAGTGGAAAAGGCCGACAACATCGCCAAACCCCTCACCCGCCTGACAGAGGAACACCGACCTTATGTGTGGACGGAGGACGGCGAAGACGCTTTCCAGCACCTGAAGGAAACCCTGTGCAGTGCTCCAATTTTGGGTCTCCCACAACCAGGTGGCGCCTTCATTGTGGACAACGACGCTAGCGACCATTGCATTGGAGGTGTCCTATCGCAGATCCAGGACGGCCATGAGCGGGTGATAGCCTACTACAGCAAGACGCTATCCAAGGCACAGAAGAACTACTGCGTCACTCGACGGGAATTACTGGTGGTGGTAAAGACCTTGGAGCACTTCCACAAGTACCTGTACGGTCAGCCATTCCACCTGAGAACTGACCATTCCGCCCTAACCTGGCTATTGAGCTTTAAGAACCTGGAAGGCCAGACAGCACGTTGGGTCCAGAGGCTGCAGGAGTACGACTTCACCTCGGAACATCGTAGAGGGAAGAGCCACGGTAACGCTGACGCCATGTCCCGAAGACCCTGTCCAGAAGAGTGCGGCTAGTGCACAAGAGTGGAAGAGAAGGAGCGTACCGCAGCAGTCCGAGTAGTTGTGGCAGTGCCTGCTGAAGGCTGGGATAGCGCAGGCCTGAGGAGGGAGCAGCTGACGGACGCAGACTTGGGGCCACTCTTAAGGGAAGTGGAGGCAGGGACGAGACCAACCTGGGAGGACATCGCACCGAGGAGCGCCACCTACAAGTCGTACTGGGCCCAATGGGACTCGTTGAAGACCAGAGAGGGCGTGCTGTTCCGGGTATTGGAACCACCCGATGGGAAGACGCAGAGAGAACAGTTGGTACTTCCCCGGAGTAAGGTACCGGAAGTCTTGGAAGAAGTGCACGCTGGTACTTCAGGAGGACACCTAGGAGCGAACCGAACGATTGACAAACTTCGGCAGCGCTACTACTGGCTGAGACTCCGAGCAGATGCTGGTGGTGCACCTGGACCGTCTAGCCCGCTACGATGGTGCTGTTCGGGACGACCAGCCTTGAGGAGGGAGCAGTGTGACGCAGATGGCGAACTCGCATTGCCGATCGATAATGCGGACTGGCGGTGGTGGCGGGGGGGACGCAAGGGGTGGCACCTCCTCCTACCGCGCGAAGGTGCTCGAAGGCTCCAGAATGATTTCCCCCTCCATAATGGAAGAATCGGGAGGTATCGGGGCGATCGATACAAGCGAGGCGACGGTTAGTGGAGAGGAGGAAGTCGCGGCGTGCGGACGTGTAGTGAGTTGAGTGAGTGACCGTGAGCCGGGCGGACGTGTAGTTGAGTTAAGCGGACGTGTAAAGACGAACTGGCAAGGTTGAATGGTGTAAATTAAATTGTAATTGTGTACATTAAACTGTAATTGGAATAAGGTGGAAATAAAGAACATTTTTGAGTGGTGAAATTGGACTTTTCATTTCACGAGCCCACAAAGCCACAATATGTATGAGTCAATTGGAGAATTTAATGTCAGGACAGCATGTTGGCCATGGTAGCTCAATGGGTAAGAGTGACTGGATTGAAACAAGGAGATTCGTGCTTCAAATCCCAGCCTTGGCATAGAATTTTTCAGTTTGACTCTATCTATCCATAACCTTAGCCTATACATGGCTAGTGTGAGGAAACGATTAAGTTCCATGGATTAACTTTGCTAATGCAAGACTGACAGCTTACTGCTATTCTATTAGATAATTAGTTTGTTTGAATACTGACACAAAAGTGGATTATTACTGAACTTACTGACCGATAAATTCCAAATTCCGACAGACCTGTTCTGTTAATGTAAGCTTGTCACATGCCAGTCATAGATAGAGTCAATATGAAGAATTCAATGCCATGGCCGGGATTTGAACCACGGATTTACTGGTTTCCATCCAGTTGCTCTAACCCATTGAGCTACCATCACCAACATGCCGTCCTGACATAAAATTCTCCATTTGATTCGTATATTTCCCCAGTAAACCACTAGGGGCTCTCGCATCCAAGATACACCGTTTGTGGTGACTTACTAGCGTAAGTACTTTAGTCCCAGGCTTCATCATTTAACTCTTATTAGTTTAGTTAATTGATGGAAATTAATTATTTCTTTACAGTAGCCATATACAAGCTAAGGTTTTTGATAGATAGAGTCAACATGAAAAATTAAATTAAATTTAATTTAATTTAATTCATTTTAACTGAATTTTTCATGTTGATTTCATGTATCGAAAAACTTAGCCTATATACAGCTAGTGTGAAGAAATGATTAGCTTCCATCAATTAACTAAAATAATCAGAGTCATATAATTTATTAAATTTAAGAGTGAGTCGATTAATGACACTAAACAGCACCTACTTTTAAATTTCCTGGAACATCTCGGAGTCGATGTCCAGTTGACAATGGGGGAAAGTTGCTTCCGAAACATCTTCCTGGATATCTAAAAGTAAGTGTTGTTTTGTTTTATTAAACGACTCATCCTTAAACTTAATTTATTACAACAACACTGTTTTCAACACTTCAATGAAAGAAAATCATAAAATATTAGTAAGCATTATTCGTTATACATTATTTCTATTGTATATAGCATGCAGTTTACCTTTGATTGTAAGCTGTAACTTAGGAAACCTACAATTCATATGTCCATCAGCTCTGCCAGTTGACTGAAAAAGCAAATCACAGACGTTGGAACATGATGTAATTCTGTTAGTTTGCAGTAATGAAGACCTGCAAAAGTTGAAGATGTCCATCAGCATTATATCTGAATATGAACATATGCACAGAATATGTAAAAAAAACAGGGATAATTCTGTAATTATCTCCAGAAATAAAATAAAATACTTCTGTGCATTTAGAGGATTAGAAAAATATGTATATTTAAATATAATTTGTCAAATGCAATGTCATAACTTTGGTTCAAAGCATTTACTGGGCTTTTACGGCCACTATGTCCCAATTTTGTTTTATTTGAATTCCAAAATTTAGCATATATTGGAAATAATCATGTCTTTCAGACTAGCCATAAGTAGGCTAAAGTTTGGATGATGAGTCAGACTGAAAAAATTCAATGCCACAGCCGAGATTTGAACAATGGATCTCCTGTTAATTTCTCCCTATATTGTCAGTTCTTCACTACATGTAAATTTAAATAATTTAGTGCAGGCATCAAATATATTTGGCAAAGATTTGCACTAAAAACTGCTAGATTCTACTTGCTGATTGCTATCAAGATATTTGTCAGTCAGCCAGTGCTTTATAGAACAAGACAATTTGAGCATAGGCATTTTTAAGAGCAATTTTAATGCTATGGAAAGTGTCAGCCTTTCCTTTCAGATGATTAGGAGGAGCAACAGAGTTTTGATTTAGGAAAATGAATGTTAAGCTCTGTCTAGTCTTTATCTCATGAATTTCACTGTTTGCATATATGTGGCTGAATTACACACAAAGAATTTTAATATTGAGAAAACATACATGTAATTTGGAGCTATTATCTTCAGTCTTTTAAAAAGTCATTGCAAGAGTGTCTGCTGTTGGTGTTGGAAATGATTCTTAAAGCCCTCCTTTACACAAGGAATATTGTTTACATTTTACTGAATTGCCCCAAAATAATATTCCACAATGGAGTTAAAATATGTTTAATTAACTAATTGATTTCTACCTATAGAACTTAAATGTAAGAATAGTATTAACATGCAGGAGGAAGTTTAAGATAAAATTCATGTGAGCTCTCTAATCTAAATATCTGTCTATTTGAAGGTCCAAAAGTGAAATTTGTTATTAGTTCTACTAAGATGTCACTGATTTCAAATCCTATTGGAGTATGTAATTAATTTAACGACCTTTGTTTTGTTTTACATAAGGAGACAGAATGTTTATCGAGTAGATTTCAACTGTAAACAGTAGAACGGTTCCTCATATAGTGGAGAGATCACACCTGTCATTGGTCTACAGATCCATTATATCAGTTTGAGGAAATCATTAGGACATTAACCAACCATTCCTACTGCTGTCACAATTGAGTCAATGACACTTCCATCATGTTTATTGGAGCAGTTACAACACTATATCTTGGACTAACATTATCAATTACGTAGAAAGTGAAACTAGTTACAGTGAAGCAATAAGTATTATATAAATATAAATATTTGTAACAAAAAGCTTCCCTTATCTTAAGAAAATTATTTCAATTTTTCTTATTAGTTGAAATCAATTCCGCGAATCCTTGGACGACAATATGTTGACTGAGGACGCGAGCAAGGGTTCGTGAAATTGATTTCAACTAATTCAAATAATAAGAAAAATTGACATCATTTTCTTAAGATAAGTGAAGTTTCTTGTTTCAAATATTTATATTTGTATGACAACATTATCAAGATTAAAATAAAAAGCCAAATAGTTTTTCTGAGGGTACAGTAATTAGCACCACTCTATTGAGTACCTATGTCAATAATTTTCTCATACCAGCTCCACCAAACAGGCATCAACACTACATTCTATGCAGATAATTTAGTAATTTGGAAATCACTGGAATCAGACAGGCTTGAAATTCTAAGGATAAATGTTCAAACTTGTGTGAATACATTTAATAGTGTTCTAAAAGCATTGTGAAAGTAAACACTGTGACAAACTATCAGCTCTTTTCCTTAAAAGATAAAAAACTCAAGGTTATGCACAAATATAATAATTTGTAACTTAAAACTTCACTTATCTTATTAGAAATGGTAATTCTTATAAATTCTCCAGAATTGCAAATTCATGTGCATTCATACACATCTTCAGTTGGAAAAACAAAGTTGTCATCATCGTTATTAAACATTAGATGTTATGTTCTTTTTAGTACAACCAAAATCTGAAAATAAAACAAATTTAAAAACAGAATTACCTGCCGGTATTTCAAAATTCATTACATGATATTTGTTTTTCAAAATAAATATATTTTCCCAAACCATTACATCTATCAGACCATTTAATTGATTTTCTCTATAAAAGATAAAATTCCTAATAATAAAAAATACGGTATTTATCAGTTCCATTGTTTCAATTGTGATAAAGTTTATATTGGAAAGACAAAACGTAATTTAGAAACCAGAATGAAAGAACATTTTTCTAACATTAAGTATAAAGAAACTGATAAATGGGTCATAGCAGATCATTTTTGGGCATTTAAACATGAAATAAATCCAGAAGTTAAATTATTAAAACAATTAAATGGTCCGATAGATTTAATGGTTTGGGAAAGATATTTATTTTAAAAAACAAACATTGCATAATGAATTTTGAAATACCGCAAGGCAATGCTGTTTCTAAATTTGTTTTATTTTCAGATTTTGGTAGTACTAAAAAGAACATACCAACATCTAATGTTTAGTAATGATGACGACAGCTTTGTTTTTCCAGCTGAAGATGTGTATGAATGTACATGAAATTGCGATCCTGGAGAATTTATAAGAATTATCATCATTTCTTATAAGATAAGTGAAGTTTTAGGTTACAAATTATTATATTTGTTTGCTTCATTGTAAATAGCTTCATATTTTACTTATTTAACTCATGGTTACCTTAAGTCATAATAATAATTAAACTGGAAAGACGTTTTGAAGAATTCAAAGGTAAAGCTAACAAGTTCAAGATTTTTGTAGCCTGGAAAACTTCAGGTCTTACTTAAAAGCTATCATGATATTTTAAAATATTAAAAGGTACTGCAGGAAAGAAATAAAGTTTTTCAAGATCAATGTTAAGGACTACATATAATACATTTAAAGTACTAGTGTTTATCTACTGTGGAGGAGCACTGATGGCATCATCACTATCAACTTCCATGTTACATGAGCACACACAATATCCAACTTTTAGATTAATAACTGGGGCGACTAAAACTACTCCTACAGTGTCCTTACAAGGATTTACATGTAATTGACTTATAATGACAGATGTAGAAATGCAAGCCCTTTTAACATATGAAAAACCCTGGAGACTTCCAGAGAATAAAAATGTATAAAACACCATATTTCTACCTTCAGTTTGAAAACTCAATTAGGATTTATATGCAAAGTTCAACAACTAAGAAATTAACTAGCTTACCCATCCAAAATAGAACCTCACAAGTGGTTAGGCATACATTGAAATCCTGGGCTCGCCGTTTCTCCAAGAATTTCAGGGGGAAAACAAGCAAATTCATGCCAAATAATATTTTATTTTATTTGGATACATTTTCAAAATTTATTCACAACCATCCACAATGTTGCAAACAATTTGACAGCTGTTTAGAATCCCACTTCGCCGAGCTCATTCAATAGTGAATATGTCTATATTTATGCACTCGTAACCTTGAATACAGTGCTTCGTAGATTTCCAGAAGCATTCGTCACTCTTTGATATGAAGCACTGACAGATTTTGTCACGTGAAGTCTCTGTAGCGTGTGAAGAAGAGTATATCTTTTGTTTTATGTGGAACTTTTAAATACAACTGTAAATATATTTTAATACCATTAGCAACTGTATTTTATGTAGATTGGTATTTAGTGATGACAAATAGAAAATTCTTATGAAGTTTTAGGTTATTACAAAAAGTGTGTGAATTTGATACTTTCTCCAGTGTAGGCTAACAGTTTACGTGGTGTGGGCCAGGTGTAGGAAAATTGGAACATATGAATGAAGAGGGGAAGCAGGTACATGTCTGCTTGTATTATGACAAGTCTTCTAATGCAAGAAGGGCCTACATGTGAATATACAACAGAGAGAGTACTGAAGAGTAGTCTTAGTTATTTTAGTTATTATTCTCTCTTATTTTAATGGAAATTATCACTTGGCGCTTCCCTTGCTTTGAAAGTCATGCATCCTGACTGCTTGTCTACCAGTATTTTTTTGCTTTTTCTTGTCTACCAGTTTTTTTAATGAAAACATTTATCACCATTTCTATTATTTTTGTATATTCGGACCTGTTTTCCTTTTCTTTCATCGGTACGTTAATCAGTCTATGTGTTAGGCTATTGATGACTGCATGTCTGTCAAACACAAATTTAGGTAAGTCTTCCACATCCTTTACTACAGCTTCCTTGTAACATACCAAATATCTTAGGACGAACTAATCCTATGAACCTTGGATTGATAACTTAGCTGCTCCTACCATGCCTCAGACAGAACCTTTATAGTCTGGTGTTGAACCCAAGTAACATTTACACTGTTATCTAATTAGTATTAAAAAGTATTCTACATCATGACACAAACTTGTATAACTGTCGGTGAAAATTTAAGTAATCTTCTCGAAAAAGAAGTGCCATGACTATCCTGGAAAATGGACCTGACCTTTAATCTTGATCTCCCACAACATTTACCTTCATATTTAAAGGATAGATTTCTGCTAAACTATTGAAGATGCTGATATGAACTTTTATAACATATTTATTAAGGTAGCTTATAATTTGTATCCTAACTAATTAAAGTGTTTTAAAATATGATAATATCCTTTAACATATAATACCACAATTACTCTGAATTAATAATTATAAGAATACAAGGGATAAGGGATTTTTTATTTTTAATCAGTCTTAAATTATACCTTAATTTATTTTAGGAAAAATATAATGACCATAGCATCAGATACCTGGAAGAAAAATACACAGAAATTTGTGGTGTGACGCTTTTGTGGGGATACATGGAGTGCTTTCAACTTTACTGTACGATTGTCCATGAATATAATGTATTTATTATATTATAGTCTAAAACATGTGTAATTGGACTACAGCCACTCCAATTTTCAGTTTCATATGACAGTTGGTATTTCCTAAATGTTTTCTTCCTAATAATTGGAATAGTTTAGTCCCATTGGGGTAAAATGACTTCCCTTTGCCCTGAGTAGGGCTAACATGGGTTATATCATTGCTATAGCCAGGCAACTACAATCCTGATGCAAATATCTGGGAGAGAGGAGACGGGGATAGTGTGACATATGACCGTTAGGGTGTTGGTTGGCTCAGTGTTGGTAATGGATATTATGAGTAGAGCCAGACTGACAAATTCAATGCCATATAAAAAGGTGCATGTCTCATAGCATATGTGAACCCTTTGTGGTCTACCGGGAAACATACGAGTCAGTTGGAGAATTTAATGTCATGTTGGCATGTTGGCCATAGTAGCGCAGTGGTTTAGAGCAACCGCATGGAGAGCGGGAGATACGTGGTTCAAATCCTGGCTATGGCATTGAATTTTTCACTCTGAGTCTACTCATCCAAACCAATACCATACCTACACATGGCTAGTGTGGAAGAAATCATTATTTCCATCAATTTACCTAAAAAAATTGACATATTTAATTTTGTCTTCTGGGCTACCTGCATGAAATGTGTTTACATTTCCCAACTATAACACAGATATGCATGGCATTTCCTTTGGAACAGATTACCTAGTGTAAACTCATATAGTGTGTGTCTTGAGGTTTTTTGTACATAGGTCACACATACCTCAGACCATAGGAGGATAAATGAACCTTACCTGCTACGGCATGCCGCAGTTTGTTTACTTGTTTCATAGGACTGCCAGTCATCATTATTGAGAAGTGCTGAGGTAGATAAATGTGTAAGTACCTACATCCCCTAGCTGTTCCCTTTTGTGGAACTGGGCCTCTTTCCTCTACAAACACCTGAAATACATTTATAAAAATCCAGTTATTACAAAAGAGCTTCTACAAGCACACATAATTTTGTTCAGGAAAATCTGACTGTGTCTTACATCTACTGCATTGCCTAGAAATGTATACTAACATTATAAACGGAGAAAATTTATTTGTGTGTATCGGGTAATCTCAAAAGCCACTCAGCCCACCTCCGTAGCATAGATGGTAGCGGGTCTGTCTCACGTTCAAGAGGTCCCGAGTTTGAACCTTGGCCAGGTTGAGTTATCTGGATAAGGTTTTTCCGAAGTTTCCTATTATCTTTAAAGACGAATGTCGGTAACTCTAAGCTCTACAGACCCTGGGCTTATTTGTGCATCATTTTTCCCCATTTCATTCATTATCCAATATGACTCAACGTTGGAGGACATAAAATTAAAAATAAGAAAAAGCCACTCACAAAATTTGTTTAGTTGTCATTTGAAGCCCAATTACTTCTGAGGCACCTGCGGCTATAAAGCAGCTTCAATTCAATTAAGTAATTTCATTAAATAATATTTAGGGTTTACAAACTGCTGCATAGCTCTGAGCTTATATCTATACGAAATTAAATGCAATTTTTAAAATATAGTGAAATAAACAGTATTAAATAAACAGTATTACTTAAAGTTTTAGAATGCTAAAGATGAAGGTGATATACTAGCTACAGTTGCTATATTGAATCATTCGAATTTAATATAATTTCGGAGTTACAATAATTTGTATGCAGAAATATTGACTTCATAGCCAAAATATATTGCTTTTCATTTAGTACTGCTGTGGATAGATAATTTTGTATTTAACGTTCTTTTAACTGAATCATATTGCGGGAATTCCTTTTATGTGTTTTACATACACAAATGTAGTTGCATGTAATTATGTACTACTTACCTTTTTGAATGATCAACAAGTCGGCACAGGGGCCAAGGGTATTCTGCAAAGAACGCCGATACTAGACGTTAAAGCTTTTAGGATGAAACTGGTCCAGCAAGCGGCCAGCTTCGTGATGCGACCCAAAGTTTCAGTGTATGGGAGGCATTTATGACGATGTGTGTCCCATCACTGAATGTTCCTGCTGGCTCCCAAATACGAACCAGACATCAAAATGACAGAAAGGTAATTAATATACACAATCAAATTTTAAGGACGCAGTCCCTTCCAGTTAAACCCATTTTGTCGTTTTGCAGAGGTATTAAGAGTAATGAAGCCCCTAGTTCGAAAATTAACTTGTTTGCATTGTTAAGAAAGAAGACGGTGCCGTTACTCCAGAGAACAAAAATAATAGTTGCATTCCACGGAATATAAAAATAAAAGGCTGTTACAAATTATTTCAAGGAATATACATAGATAGTAATGATTTAAGTAATACCTGAGCAAACAGAAAGCAGTTTAACACGTGATGTATTATACTGGTTCGTTTAATTGCCTTTTTACAACTACCACTTATTTGTACTTAAAGGAACGCTGTGTAAACCTCTGAATTTTCTCTTTTTACTTCTTAGGTGTATACCGTGATATCAAAATTAAGAGATGCAATGAGTAAAGAATCGTAATGGATTTCAAAGGAATATTGCATCTTTGTTACAACACGTGCAGGTGCATTCGGTTGAATAGTTTTAACAGGAATTCTCAGTGGGTAACAGTTGACTCCGTTTGAAAAGGAATTGTTCGGACCCTAAATAATGGCATGACCGAGACTAATAATCACAATGGACAAAATAGTCACAAAAGGAGTTTTGGTGTGAATACAGAGGTTTCGAGAGGTGAAAGTCAGACGCAGCTGTAGTGAGGAAGACAGAACGGGGGTGGCGGTCTAGTAAAAGACATCTGGTTGGGTCTTCGGCGAAGGCAGACCAGAACCGGAGAGAAAAGATATCTGTCAGTTCCTACGTAAATAACGAATTAAGTGTTATCGATTAATAAGCATTCTACATACGGTAACTCTAAACAGTGATATATTGGTAACCCTTAGTGAGCAACTTCGAGTTTGATGTGATGATAAAAAGAAGCAGTCATTAACCCAGTCTGAAACTTGCATTCCAGTGTCATTAGAACCATCCTTACTCCCATACATGTCCACCCATACCCTGAGGATAAAATTGCTCTACCGGGCTCTACCCTGACTTGTATCAAACCAATTTGCATCAACCGTGAACTTTCTGGAAGTTAAAATCTAACAACTCTCGTTTTTTTATTAGCTTCCCCCAACGTTAAGTCATATTGGACGATGAATGAAATGGAAGAAATGAAGCCCAAACGAGACCAGGGCCCATAGAACTTAGAGTAAACTAACATTTATCTTACAGCATAATGATAACCTTATCCAGAAAACTCAACTTAACCAAGATTTGAACTCTGTATCTTTTGAAATTTAGGCAAGAAAGCTACCCTCACACCGCAGAGGTGGGCGGAAAAAGTATATACATTTAAAAAAACTATGAAAATTGAAGCAGAAAATAAGGAATGTCTCGAAAATTATTCACTCCGCTTATGAAAAATAAAGAAAATAAACAAATCAATCAAAACAACATAAAATGAAAAAAATAATTAATTTAAAAATATCTAACTATATTTATGTGGAATAAAATTTTACTTATCTCTTTTTTGTTCACTAGTTACGCAAAAGTCATTCAGAATGAAGAGGACTTCCAAGAACATTTGCACAAAATTCAAGATCTACCTATATTTAATGGTATGAAGTGTTTACCAAGCGCCGCTTTCCCGCCAATCTCCCCACATTTACCAATTCTGGGCGAAGGATAGAGTGGGCGAATTCCTTTAAATAGTTGGGAGCCAACCTGGACAAGGGTCTAACTTTTAGGGAGCACCAGTGGACGCTCGTGCCGAAAAATATCAGCGTGCTACGGAAAAAAGTTTCAAAAAATGAAGTCCATGCGCCGATGTTTCTTCATGATATAATCAGAATTTCTACTTCCTTTCGCTATTTTGCTGAATTTTTAGATCGGGTATTGCTCGCCCTAACATTTTTATACTAACCGTTTCTTCAAATGCTCGCCATGAAAAGGCAGTTTTCAGAAGTTCATTAACCGTGTTCATTATTTATTGGTTAAAGTTTTCGTAATATTAAATTACTCATACACTGAATACGGTGAATTTATAGCACGTTTCACACTCTAACACATAAGATAAAGAAACTGATATCAGCCACTAAATAACGTTACACAAATAAATACCTGGATACAATGTGAGCTTCACATGCATTTTTTATGGAGGATTCTCGTTATGGTCGCGGGAATGGAGTATCGTGCCAACCTGAAAGGTGCATCACAAACAATCTGCCCTGTGATTTAATAACCATTAGGTATTGGAACTGTTTAGGTAAGGATGGAATTAGTTTCTAGAACTAAAATATAAAGCAATGATGGTTTGTTAAACGATTTTCAATGCATATTCAAGTTCTACAGCTATAACTATGAGTGTTGGTGGCCCTGCTTTACCGTACAGCGAATGATCACCGCGCAACAACGAGCTGCAGCACGCATTTGTGCGAAAATCTAGGCGACTTAGGATAACGGGCAGGCAAGCGGGGAAGGTTGTACACATGCGCAATGAAGCTAATTTATATTTGCTAGCAAAGAGTTCCACTTGGGGCGACGGTTTGAAACAAATAATGTTTTTTTTTTTTTTTTTTTTTTTTTGTAATTTACGTCCGCCCCAACGTTAAGTTATATCGGACGGTGAATGAATTGGGTGAAATGATGCTCAAATGAGTCCAGGGTGCTTGGAGCTTAGAGTTACCCGACATTCGTCTTGAAGGATAAGGGAAAACCCCGGAAAAAGCCGTATCCAGGTAACTCACCCTAACCGAGATTTGAACTCGGGACCTCTTGAACGTGAGGCAGACATGCTACCATCTACGCTACCGAGGCGGGCAAACAAATAATGTTTAGCTCAGGGTTAAGCAATGAGGTTTCTCACAGGGTTTGCATGGATATTTGTGAGAAGGATGGTTTTAATGACACTGGAATGCCCGTTTCAAACTGGTTTATTCACAACTCCTTTTATTATTACATTAAACTCGAAGTTGGCGACCAAGACTTACCAATATAAATGTTTAAAGTTACTTCAGGCGGAATGCTTATTACTCGATCACTTCTAGTCTGCCTGGCCCAAGACAGAAGAAGTTGACCGCCCTAATCGGCCTCACAACGTGGACTGAATGAATGACCACAGATGCGCGTGGGTGTACATGTGACTTTCACTTTCTGGAAGCCCTTATTCAACCAAAGATTCCCTTTGTGACAATCTTGTCCATTGTCATTACTAGGGACCGAAGAATACCTCATTCCACAAGGCAAGTACTCCCCTTTAGAAATCTGCTAAGGACACTGTTTCTTACATTTCTTTTATTATAACAACTATCCTCCCCCAAACAGCTATTTAACTCAACTGCCCTTGCACGTGTTGTAACAAAGAACTCATATTCCTTTGAAATCCATCATGATTCTTTATACATTGCAATTCTTAATTTCGGTATCAGCAATAAATGATTACCGAGCTTGCTGACTCTCAGCACGTTGACGTCACGGATGCGTTCCATTAGTTACATAGGTGTTTTCAATCCATTAAGTGTTCATTATTGGTCGTAATCGATTTCTTATACTTACAATAATGCATTGTTATTTACATAGTCTTTTAAAAGTTATTCAATGTGATTTAAAAAACAGAAAAGAGCGTGCTGCAGTACTGCAGCAGGTAAGGACGAGCCGATCCCGGAGTGCACATCCAGGATCTGTGGCACTGGGTATAAGGAGCTTCGGCTTCGTTATACCCAATGTTGAGGTCCACGATGACTGTACCTTTATAGCTACGCCTTCTCAAGGCTTTAGTGCTTCCTGTTATGCTTTATGCGTGCGAAGTCGGGGCACGAATGCTGATTCAAACTTCCTGCTCT
This sequence comes from Mantis religiosa, assembly GCA_030765055.1. Classification (NCBI taxonomy): domain Eukaryota; kingdom Metazoa; phylum Arthropoda; class Insecta; order Mantodea; family Mantidae; genus Mantis; species Mantis religiosa. Next base: position 346,123,717 of record CM060950.1, on the reverse strand, counting down.
TGCACCCGGTGCAGAATAGATGACTTCGGATTATCTTTCTGTATGCAGACGCTTTCCCGTGAGACTACTCCATGAAGCCTTATCTCTCCCCTATTTGGAGGATGTGGTTAGGTGCCGCGCCAAGAAGTTTTGTCATCTTTTGCCAACGCATCAGAGAGACCCGATGGTCAATGGGGACCATCGTCCTAACGAACTCCACCTAAAGCGATACCGACTTCTCCGCATGGCTTGTGGGTATAACCGGTAACCCTAAAGATTACATTTCAACTCAAAATTATTCTCACCCAAGAATTACTTGGATTCTCAAAAAAAAAAATTCCAAAAATGTACACCCAACAGTGCACAAAGGGCCGTTGCACCTGATTTCACAACCGTTGAGGAGCTTAAGCTACTTCCCTTCTTTACCCCAAACTAAATTCTGAAAAACCCACATTCCCGTCATACGTGGTCAAGTCCGTCCTGAGATAGGTACACGCATGACAGGTCAGGGGTTGATCTTCAGCCTGCCAACAGCACGACGATTAAATTCATCATAAGCAATTCGCAGCAGTTTGTAGTTCAGCCTCCAATACTACCAACATTAGCCCACATTTCAGGAGGAGAGTCAGATTCATTAATTGGTTATCACATATATAATAAAAAAATTCATGTACCTTTTTGTGAATTGGTTTCATAGTTATCAAATCATTAATGAAGCAGTCTCCAACCTGTGATGGAGGCATTAGGAGCAGCGCCAAGATAAGTTTCAGAATTTCACCGAACTCTGACTCAGTGATCTTGAAATCGTTGTACAAGGCAAAGTGGAATCTGCATACTCTATCTTTTGTCATGATCCAAGAACTATTAAGCAGCATTATATGCAATAACTTCATATAAAATAGTGTCAATCCAAATTAAAAAATTTCACAAAATGATCCAAAAGATTCAAAAGCTACAGGAAGGAATTATATTACAGTGGTAACCTGCACAATGTAGAATTGCTGGAAATGAATCAGCTTATTTTCTTTCCAAAAAAGTTGCAAATTTAATTCAGAACAAAAATAAAAACTTACCCTTTACAGCCATAAAAAGATTAATTAGAAACAAATATAAAAACCAATAAAACCAATCAATATCTAACAAAGCCAAGGATAAAATATGGAACATTTTAATTAAAAATCCAGAAATTATTCCAGAAATCCCATGCAAAGCTGCAGTAGCAAAGTTTAGATTACTAATGGAATATTATTATTTGGCCAAACACTTATACAGAGTAGGAATTACGCAAGTCCAAATTGTCCTATGTACAACAAATAAGATGAAATGACTGAAGAACATCTTCTAACCTGTGAAGTCCTGCATTTCGGCTCCACTACACAAAAATACTGGAGAGCAAGAGAGCTAATGGCTTCATTGCCAAAGCCTAGCGTTTGAAAACAACAATAGAAGAAGAGAGAGCTGTATATATTGTCTTTTCGGAATCTGCAAACACTACCCTCGTAGATGATGTATACTGTGAAAACTGTTCAAGTGCGATCTTGTAGCTGTGAATTGTAGCTCGGAGGCAGGCGGTTAAAGGTTGACAGATAAATTCTGCTTCTTAGAATGATTGGCTACTGAATATACAGGCTATAGGTTAACATTTACTTTTGCTTTCACTGAAAGCTTCTAATTTCTGAACAGCAATATCTTCCATAGCACCTTACAAACGTCACTAGCTTTTGCAGAGGAAAAACACACTGAGAGATGAAATATGAAAAATAAGTAATCGTAAACCAGCAGTCTAAATGAAGTATATAACATTAAGCCAGCACTGAAAAACAACTTCTATAAACATGCAATAGGTGCATAACAGAATTATTTTCAAACTACAGCTATGTATTTAAATTACAAAGAACATAGTTTATAAAACACAAGCAGAATAAAACTTAAATGAAACAGAGCTGCTGGTATTGCAGCAGTCACTAATTGAATTCACTCAAAATTATCTGTCACTTATCTGTCCACACTGCTCGCTAAGTTATATAAACAAAATGTAGACACTGAAAACTAAGACATAAAATGCTGTAGTGTATAGTAATTAAGTACTGAATGTAGAAACTTTACGTTGCACTTTTCCTTTTGTTTTCACAGAAAGTTTCTAATTTTTAAGTTCACAGTAATTACTATTTAAAAATATATTGCTTAGAACTTACAGCACTTCATTATAAGTTTTTGTGGAGGAAGCAGGAGCCCACATTGGCAGTCTTGGTCGATATCCACAAAGTCAAATAAAAAAAAAGGTGTGCTAACTTTACTATAAGCTTTCTGTGGCAATTCAGGTATAAGAAATGTTTTTTTACTTCTTGCTAACTAAAATGGTGAACATCTTGAAAACCAGTACAAAATTAGGTTTGAAAATCTGATGGACACTTCAGACCAAATGATTGTTGGCATCATCACATTCAAAAAACAAGTCCCTGGCAGTGAATAAAGTAGAGAAACATGCTGCATACTTTTCTCCTTTTATTTCCAATGTGTTAAGGAGACTTTAGCTGGCCCTTTAGCTCAGTCGATGGAGCACCTGCCTGCCTTGTGAAGGGTCCCAGGTTCGATTTAAGGCTGAGGGTGGGGATTTTTCTATAGACTAGATGATTCCCCATCTTCCCCAGAGTTTGGAAGTATGAATGAGAGTGTGAATGTGTGTGTGATCTACTGACTCAAAATTAAAAAATATAAAGTACCAGCAACCTGTCAATGAGATAAGAGTTGGGTAAATCTAAGCTCCATGGACCCCGTGTTCATTTGAGCATCATTTCACCCCTTCCATTCATCGTCCGATATGACTTAAAGTTGTAGGACGTAAATTACAAAAAAGAAAAAAAAGAATACGAGATAAGACAATTGCTCTATGTTCCAAAGAAGAACAGCCACCAATAGCACCATTTTTTCAAAGGCAGGGTACAAATGGTACAATAATAAAAAATAAAGAACATTGTGCAACATAGCCGCCAATGTACTTCTTGAATACTTTTATCAATTTCCTAAGCAAGTCTGATTTTAATTTAATTACACCATATTTTCAGTCCTCGTTCTGGATTTCATCAAATATTTTTAAAGCTAGAGAAACACTTTGCTTCCCAAAGGAAGAGAAAAGTACCTCTCCTGTTAAGTGTCGCAGCCTCCTTAATTAAACAATTGTGCTCTGAACTTAGCTTCTTTATGAAAATATGTGCAATTCCTGACATATAATCCTTGTTTCAAATGTTGAAAGTCATTTTTATTATATTGAGCCAATTGTTTCTCATCCTTTTCAATAAATTCACAACATTAAAAAGTAAGAACAGTTCTTTGTTAATATCTGATGGAATCTGTACGCTCACTTTTAACGAACCCATTGCAAAAGTGCTGAAACATTCCTTCATTGATTCTGTTGTCAGATATAAGACAAAAAGTAGTGCATCCAGAATTTTCTAAAGTGTTTATTACTTTAAGGGTCATTTGATGTAATTAAATACTGTTTATGTATCTTATTGAAAAGAGGGCAATGACATCTGAATTTCCAGATAAGTAAGAAAACCTAATGAATGGTTGGACTGTAGTGGCAGTATCAACATCTTTATCTTTATTCATTGTGATCCCTTCTATTTTCCTACCCTTATTACTCAGGTTGGATGTAACATAAATTTCATCCAGATTTTCATCTAGCAGGACACTTAGGATTCTTTAAGGTTCACAAATAAGTTTACATTTTTGCTGTAAGATATTTTACTTGAGAAGAAATTATTACAGTAGCAGAAATTTTTTGAGATGGATGGATGGATGGGGAAGAGTAAGAACCTTGCCTGTATGAAGCAGGTGATAAGCCCCAGCAAAAGAGTAAAATTATGTTGAACTCCAAAATAACATTTCTGATGAGTACCTTGGTTGTGTGGATAGAGCAAGTTGCAAATTCAGTTATGTTTTATATTTCAAACTGCTAAGATCAATTATCTCAAAACAACTCAAAAACAATGAAGGTTTATCATTAGTGCTTATATGTTTCACTTTAAATGCTATAACATCACTCGTCAAGTAGTCAAACTTCGTCCACTTATCCCACATTAATTCCTCACCCTAATACATTGAAACTGTTTCCTGGGAACTTCTGAACTATTATGAAATACATGAACTAATATTAGTATGGACTAGTAAGGATTAATGAGTAAGGACTATGATACATTGATGCATAAAATTAATAAAATGTATATAATTTTGAGTCAAACTAGTACTCTAAGCTACAAATATTGCTAGTCTTTACCTAGAGCATGTTCCGTTAGGACCTTCCTAACTTCCTCAGCTAATGTCGACTTTCAAAATTTTATTTGGTGAGCTCCTGGAAGTGATAGGTGTGTCTCTGTTGGTATCTTAAGTATGGGTCCTAATGAAATGCATTCTAGGTAATAACTAACAATATATGGAGCAAAGAGTACTAGTTTGATTTAAAATTATATTAAAAGTCCTTAGTATTTATATTAAGCATTCTGTAAGAATGCAACAAAAAGAGTTTAAAACTTTCCAGTCTCAAACTATCCTTCACAAAGCACAGTTTTCCAAAATGTTGAGTTACTCAAAACTGGCTCTAATGATTTCAATTAAAGTGCTATATGTTTAAGATATTTTTATTAGAAATGAAATTTATGTAATGAACTTTCTGTGAATATCCTTTGCAGTCCTCTTCATTCTGAATGACCTTTATAGAACCATTATATCACAGGATATTGATGAAGTTTTACTACCTAAGATATATACAGTTTGCCACAGCAAAGAAAGTCCCAGGGGAATGAGGCGTAGGGGGAAATTTTCTGTTAGACACGATACCAATACCCTGTCTGGTATTTGTTTTTGATACTCGGGTCAGTTTAGTTACATCCCATTCAAAAACATCTGGCCAAAATTTAACGCCTTCTACTTCTGTGTATAATACCTTCTCAGTTTTTGTATACCGAGGGAATTCTTTTTGTTTTTAATCATTCTATTCCTTGAATACTATACGTTCTCCATTACACACCTTCACTGTCCTTGTCGCACTGTTTTGAAACAGATAAAGATAGCACATTCCTGTCATGGACTTTCTCTCCATTGGCAAACTATAGATCTTGTTAAAGCACAGTTTATGTTAAAAACACCTTTTCATGGTGTTAACCATTTCTAAGACATTTTTGATATAGTTTTGAATTTCCAAATATCTACTTTTCACAAATGGGAAATTTTTTTGTTACTTCTGCTTATAAAGAGGAAATTTCAAAGCCAACACTTTGGACTGCTGCTTAGCCATACTGTATTTTCCTATTCCCTTGTATCTACAAGGAAATGTGAAGATCAATGCAACCATTTCTACAAATACCCATTTGCATTAAATGAAATCAAACATTGGTAAATTGTGCTATATTGTTACGGAACCTGTGAACCTTAAGAGGGATATAAAAGCTTACACCACAAATAATGCAGAATTCTCATTCATTACATTTGTCCTTATTAAATATTTTTTATTATTTGCTTATCTCCAAATTGAAACTTATATTTTATTTTCTATGTTACATAGTTATATAAATACAATACTAGAATCCAAAAAAGCATTTATTGAAAAAATGTTATGTGCATGGGTGTGTGCACCATATGACTTAACACTGGAGGATGTAAAGTTAAAAAAAAAAATTAAAAATAAAAGGTTTGTTAAATAAACTTACTACCAAAGTTTAGCATCTTCCAAGATGCAACTCAAATGATTTATAGACAAAATCATACTACACAAAATGTTATATGTTGTTAAAGCACATAATTTATGTCTTTACAACATTTCTGTCATATTGACCAACCTGGAGACAATTTTTTAATATTGAAATACTTTAAGTTGATGTTCAGTTGACTCTCGTGACGGATTTCTAATTTTGTCTTTTAACATCTTCTTGTTGAACACTACCGATGACATGGTAAATAAGGAATGGATGCAAGGAGATGACGGATTTTCCAATCCATGGTTTCCACCTGCAATAGGAAGTCTTACCACCAGGCTTGCAACAAGTGTATATGTGTACTAAATGTTGTGATACCAAACTTCGGTGCGGAAAAGGAGATCAGTATCTTTGATTCTGTTTTGCTCAGACAAGAGTCATGTATCAGTGATATAGTCACTTAGAAACTTGGACACAGAAATATTTTTGACTCAACTTTCTCTTTAACAGTCATATGTATGTTTCACTATAGTTTATTTCAATTATGCTCATTGGGTGCTTTGTATATTATTAAGTACCTTAATTCTTTTCTCAACTGCTAATTACTATTATTTTTCTTTGTTTACTATTAAGACAACAGGCAACTTAAACAAACAAATGGAATACAATCAATAGAGAGTTTTTCCTGAGAATGAGTTTGAACATTTTGTTTGGCAGTCAATGTTTATTTTTATGATAAAATTTCCTGCAGATACTGCTATGATTTTATTTTGTATTGTGATGGTGGTTGTTTATAAGTAATATTTTGTAGGCTATTTTATGCACCTAAATAGTATTTTAGTGCATTTATTGTACAATAATTGCAAAATCACCGGTATTTCTAAAGAAAAACTCTGGTTTTGTGGATAACAGAAGATGCTGAAACCATTGGTGTGCATCTTCAAATTGCTGTATAGTATAATGTGTTGCACATATATATGACCCTCCAGTCACTGACGAAAGCAATGTGTAGACTAAAAAATTATTTCTCATGTACAGAAAACATTAAATTAATTTGAGCATGGTCTGTGTAGCTTTTGTACTCTCTCTTTAAATTTAATATATATTTTAGAACCTTTATCAAGATATTTTTACTTTTCTGCAATAGTATTCGAAGCACTTGATCGTTTTTCTTATTACTTAGCAGCCAAGCAATCTTCAATGTCTGATAGGCTCTTGTAAATCTAAATTTAGTTCATGTTTATTTTTCAATGTGTAGGTTAGGGTCTGTGCATGAATGGGATGACATGTTCCAGTGATTTTGAAATTCAGCCCTCGTTAGGTTATGATGCCTAAGTTAGTGAATGTATGTGTATAAATGGAATGACATGATCCTGTGTTATCGAAAATAAGCTCAAGTTAGTGTGTGTGCGTGTGTATATGACCAGATGATATGGTCCGTGTTATAGAATTTTAACTTTAGGTTAACTTAATGTTGTATGTGCATCAACTTATTTTAGTGCTTGAGATATTTTACTATCAATTGATAGAAAATATGAAATGATCACGTTAAACATTGCCTTTCCAAATATGGATATTTTTCAATATCTGGCACCTGGGCATAACAGTATGGAAGCTGCATAATATTTGCAGCAATTTAATAACCGTAATATGCAAATTCATTACTCATGGAATGATTCTAGGTGCAGTGACTATGCAACTACTGTATCGAAATTTAACAGAATGGAACACCACAGTCAAGCGAAATAATTTTTTAATTATAGATGAGCCGTATGTATTACACATCAGCTTCACTTATGTACCTATATTGAGGACATGTTTCCTGAATTATCGTTGGCATCGTGGGCTCTAATGCGACTAAAGCTTGATCCAGTGGTGTGGTTAGTTCTGGATTTGTTGATTTGTTAGTTGTGGATCTGTTGATTTTGTAATGAATTTAAATGTGGGGTTGTCTTCTGGCGGGATTTCGAAGTTCATTAGTTGCGTTTATTGTTTTTCTATGTATATTTTCTCCCAGATGATGAGTTTGAGTTCACTGCTTTTGTACCTATTTTAGTAATTTGGTGATATCTTCAAGTTCATGATTTTCAGATGAGAAATGAGCAGCTATGGTGGACTTACCAATATGTTTGTATCTTAAGTGCCCAAAATTTCTTTCTTTCTAGTGCCTATGTTTCTTTTTGTTTACATAGGGAGGACAAAAAGAAACATAGGCACTAGAAATAAATAACATTTTAGGCAATTAAGACACAAAAATATTGACAAGCCTGCAATAGCAGCTTATTTTTATGAAAATCATAAAATTGAAGATAGCACCAAATTAAAAAAACACATACAAAAACATAGTGAACTCATCATATGGGAGAGAATATACTTAGAAGAACATAAAAACTAACTAACAAACTTTGAAATCCCACCAAAAGACAACCTCACATTTAAATTCATCACAAAATCAACAGATGGCTGCAGCAACTCCAGAACTACCCATACCATTGGATTAAGCTTTAGTCACATTAGAGCCAATGATGCGAATGATAGTTCACGAAACTTGTCCTCAATATAGGTATGTAAGTGAAGCTGATGTGTAATAAATATGACTCATCTATAGTTTAGTAATATGCAATTACCAGGCAGTGCATATAGAAATCTTACTTGGAATATAACAGTCCTACTGTACTTTTTAAAAGTGAAAATTTATATAGTTTTCCTTTAACAAATGGCATGAAGTGTATAGTTCAGCAGCTGACTTGAACTGAGTTGGTTGCTGTGGACTGGGTATTCTAACATTAATATAAATTCTCCAAGATTGCTGCTGTAGTATACTTTTTATGATTGTACTGGGAAAGTTTGAACTACTCTTCTCTCCAGGCTCATTCTGTGTTCTGGGTGTGTTCTCTGTTATGAGAATCCACAAAATGAATGTTATGGTTAACCGTCAGATGCCCAAAAGCTTGGCCTGAAAGACAGTTGCTTACTTTCCAGCAATCACTTACGATTGTGCTGCATGGCAGAATGTATAGCTGCTGAGATGCACTATCCCATTTTTGTACAGCCACAACAAAAATGTTGGCTTGGTTTCCAGGTTCTAAACCTCTAAAAATATACTACCTGTTAATTGTAAATTCTTTTGCATACTTTTGCCTCGTAAATGTCACCTGTGACTTTCTGTTCCCCAGTTTTCTTTTTATTTTGGAATCACCACTCTAAGCAAATTTCCCTGGAAAGGGAAGACCACTTTTGCATACAGTGTGGATAGTTCTCATACACTACAAATAAACTTATTGTTTCAATTGCTAGGTAGACATGGGAAAAGAAGGTGTTGCATATGCCTCAAACCTGCGGTCTTTCTTCTTCTTCTTCTTCTTGCTTCTTCTTTTGCTAAAATATTACCTGTTGCTTTTGTGTATATCTTAGAAACAATGTGCTTTGTCCACCAGAATGCAAGATATTTTTAAAAAATTCTATTTTTTATTTAGACATTACAAGAAATGCAAATAATTTGCCTTTAAATTCCCACAGGATTAATAAAAGCCTCAACAGCATTGCTCATAGGGGAATTTATTTGTATAATAAATTACTACAATTAATAATAAAATCACTGGATAATAAAGAATTCAAAAGCAGATTAAATAAATTCCTATTGTTTTACTTGCCATATACCATACAAAAATCTCCAAATCTTAGCCTCACACAAAGTGGTAGTTTTCAGTCTTGACATTTCTGACTGTGTACAATGAATATATTTCCTGTATATATCATAGCTGAAGAAAAAGGTTCCTCTATTATTTTAAAAACTGAATTGTGATTAATTTTAGTTTAACATTGTGAAATTCTTGTGATTTTTCTATTTCTTTTGAAGTTATTGTGTTTTGAAGAAGGAGACAACATGATAATGAAAGAGGAGAAGGTAAAAAAATGAGGGAAAAAGGGAAAGTAGGATTTACTTTTAATTTATGACCGTTCCCCACTTAGAACCCTTCAATCCCAATGTTTTCCAATTAGAGTGCAAGAATGGCATAGTTGCAGCAGAAGGAGTCAGTAGCCCAAGTTCTGCATCGTTACATTTTCCTTCCTTCTCTAGTTCATGTAAAAGAAAGGGGATTTCAAGCTCATGACACAGCAACTAAATTTGAAACATTTGATTATCACTTTAACTTACATGCTTTTTATACCTTTAAAAAATGTGTAAATTAGTAATAAATATTTATCTGTATCAACAAGATTCAGATGTAATAAGCTTTTGCAAGAATGGTTTGTACCAGAGCTAGGAAAATCTTCTGAAAGCAACATATCAGACCTTTATTACTAGAATATTGCTTTTTATGTTATTCCGTTTGGGATATAAAGTACTCTCTCCGCAATCACACATTTTACATTGTTGCAAGTAAAAATGAAACTGTCCTCTTACATTGAAACATACCTATAGATACATCTATACCACTGTTTCTAAATTCTTCAAGAAATAGAACCTCTGTTTCTTTGGCCCCATCTTGAGCAAAGCTCAAGGACACTGAGCATGACATACAATTATTGAATATGCAGCTTCACTAATTATTACCCAAAACCAAAAATGCTCATTTTCCCCTGCATCTTGCATTATGTAAGAAATTAAAAATTTGTGAACTACCACAATTTCAAGAGTAAACCTTGCCAAAAGCATTAATGTAACAATAAAAGATATCAATTTGTATGGCTCAGTCAGATTTTCACTGGTCTACTTACTGATCACAAGGTCATGGGTTCAAACTGGGCCCAGATGAAAAGTTTGTAATTGTTCTTAAAAGTGCTGGATTCATGTCTATAGATTTACTGACGTATAAAGGAATTGCTGTAGGATGAAATTCTGGCACACTGGCAGTTCTGATATCATGATGATTGACAGTTGTATCCGTGAATAGAATATCCACATACTGAACAGCTCATTAAAGAATTCCTATATAGTATATCAGCATTAACTGTATAAAAATGACTAACATTTTCTTGAAGAACTAATTTTGATTAGGATTATGTAATTGTTTTAGATAACATGGAAAGTTGTTATAAATGCTTATTTTAGAATAGTAACATATATTTTAGAACAGATTTACTGCTTCGTGCAAATCACCTGCATTCCACAAACTGTGGCAATGCACAGCTAGATATTTTGTGAAGTTGTTATAATTACCTGCAAAATAGCTCAAGAATACATATACCTATATATTCACCAGCAAGGGTAATAATGTTTTAGGTCCTACATAAGGTTTTGCATGAACGCTAGGACCTAATTATAAAAACAAAATGTATGATTCTCTTTTTTAATACAAAACACTTGCTAGCTGTGCACTGCAATATCCTGTTTAAGGTGGAAGCTGTGCACTGAAATATCCTGTTTAAGGTGGAAGCAATACCTATTGATAGCTGCTTTGCATTCCTAAATTAGGTATAATGAAAAATTTTATATATGTCTCACTTTTTGTTGTTTAAATGATACTGTGATCTGTCTAATACATGCATATCCAGATATATAAGTAAAGGCTAAATGTCTTTTGTTATTATAAATTACAACTACTCTATCTGTATGTGTGAATGTATTATTGATGCAAAATTATCTTGTGATTGACTTCGTGCTGCCAAAAAGCTGTCTGATTATACTTTGGCATATTTACTTTCTGTCTGCTAGTAGATATGGTAAATATGCAGCAGCAGGACCAACATCTACAGACTATATAGAACACTAAAGTTTTTAATATAATTTAACATTTAGAATGATTAAACCTTTAGAGAATCTGTGTATGAATCCACCAAACACTTCTCTAAATGAAGTGCTTGCAAGCAAAGAAACTAAGATCAGTACATGTAGGTGAATATGTGTCTAAACTTCACTTAACCCATGACTATTGCAACATTGATGGTCATGCCTATGATGATAATACATCCTTGTGATGTAACTGGCTAGCAGATTGACAAGCTGCTTTCAGCTGATAAAATACAGCACAAGTGTCAACCACAAGGTGATTTCTCTCTGGTCATGTTTAGTAGCATGACTGAAACACCTGAAATGATTTCAACCAAACTCAGTATATATATAGATTTAAAATTAGGAAAACAAGATTTTAGGGGCAGAAGGCAGTGACATTACAAATAATAAAAAATTTCCAATACTATATCAAATTTGTAGTTTTCAGGACCATTCCGATGAACAGTAACACTCCATCCATCATTAAAGTCCAAGATTAGCTTCCATGAGACAGAATGTGAGAAGGGGTGAAAACATTTTAAAAGATGATTGAAAAAAGCATTGAATCCAAATCTTCCAGGATGCTGTGATGAGCAGATTTCCTTTTAACCAATATAAATCCAATACACTCACTCTAACCTAATCTGAGTTAATCCTTAAAACCAGATAACACTGTGGCTCACTATGACCTTAAGGCTGTATTCTAATGGTGGCATGGACCAGATCTCTTACACATATTGAAAAGTGATTTACCACAAAATGAATAATATGTTTAATTGCTGTTCGTTTTATATTCGATAGTATAATGAATATGCTTTTAAATTTTTGTGTGTATATATATATATATTTTACTACCCAAAGATTATGAACACTAATCCATCCTCAAATCATAACTCTATAAAATTTGTAACATTTCCTCCTTTGACATCTTCCAGAAAGTAATTATGAAGTGTTCATTTTTGCTACAATAATCACAAATTCTTTCATCAAGAAATTGTATGGTTTATATCTACAACACAACACTGAATAATACATATTTATTAAGTAAAAGTGATCAGAGAACAACAGAGATTCGTCAGAGTATATATTAACAACATTATGCCCTCTTTTAAGATATTACAATAATGGATTTAAATATGCATAAAGGACATAGCATTATATAGTATTTAAAAATTGAGAGGTCTTATTCATGAAGAATTAACGTAACCTTGTATAGCTTTAGCTATTGTTAAAATACATCTGCATTTATATATTTTAAAATTATATTTATCCACCATATCAAACCACCCAGGTAGCAAATTAAACAAACAATGATTACTGTATCGAGATTCAACTGTATTGGAACACCACAGTGAAGCGAAAAATTATTAAATTTTAGATGAGTCGCATTTTTTACACATCTGCTTCACTTTCGTACCTATTTTGAGGACATGTTTCGCAAATCTTCGTTTGCATCTACGGCTCTTGTGCGACTGACGCTAGATCCAGCGGTGTGGGTAATTCTGGGGTTGTTGCTGCCATCTGTTGATTTAGTGATGAACTGAAATGTGGGATTCTCTTCTAGCGGGATTTCAAAGTTCATTAGTTCATTAGTTCATTTCAAAGTTCATTAGTTCATTTCAAAGTTCATATGTTTAAAACATGGTACAGATACATAGACGACATCTTTGCAATAGTGCCCTACAAACTAATAGATGATGCTTTGAAACTACTCAACCTGCAGGAACCCAGCATACAATTCACAGTAGAAACTGAAGAGGACTGTACTCTAACTTTTTTAGACCTTAAAATCAAAAAAGGCAATGAAAAACTAGAATTTGGCATTCATAGAAAAGCAACACACACAGATAATTACATCAAAGCAAATAGTTTCAACCCAATTCCACACAAACATGCAACCATCAACAGTCTGACACACAGATTAGTAAATCTACCTCTCAGCCAGCAAGAATATCAAAGCGAATACCATCAAATCTTAAAAACTGCAATTAAAAATGGATATGGAAAAAACCTTGTAGATAAAAAACTAAAATTATTCAAACTTCAAAAGAAATTAAAACAGATCACAGCTCTCACACCAATAAAACAAGAAACTAGATTTGCTAAATTTACTTACCACCCCTGGGCCACAAAAAAGTTCCAAAAAATATTCAAGAAATACAATATAACATTGGCACCAAAAAACAATTACAACATTAAAAACCTACTTCACAGTAATAATACTGATAAGATAAAACCAGAGGAAAAGTCAGGCATTTACAAAATTAAGTGTAAAGACTGTGAAAAAATTTACATAGGAAGGACAAAAAGGAACATAGGCACTAGAAAGAAAGAACACTTCAGGCACTTAAGATACAAAAATATTGATAAGTCCGCAATAGCAGCTCATTTCTGGTCTGAAAATCATGAAATTGAAGATAGCACAGAATTACTAAAATACGTACAAAAACATAGTGAACTCGTCATATGGGAGAGGATATACATAGAAAAACATAAAAACCAACTAATGAACTTTGAAATCCCGCTAGAAGAGAATCCCACATTTGAGTTCATCACTAAATCAACAGATGGCAGCAACAACCCCAGAATTACCCACACCGCTGGATCTAGCGTCAGTCGCACAAGAGCCGTAGATGCAAACGAAGATTTGCGAAACATGTCCTCAAAATAGGTACGAAAGTGAAGCAGATGTGTAAAAAATGCGACTCATCTAAAATTTAATAATGATTACTGTATTTTACTACATTATTTCATATAGTACCTAGGGCTTTTCTTCACGCCAACAGTTTATTCGTTTTCTATTTGGTAATGCAAACTACTCACAAAAATGTATGCGGCAAACAAAGTGAATATTATAAAACACAAATACAATGGCTTCAGTAGCATGGCCCAGTATGGGAACATATACTGTACATCAAAACTGCCTATATGATTTGCTACCAAGTTGTAACCTGTAAAACTTACTGTTGGTTGCCCAACAACATCAAAGTAGATAAACTCCTTTCCATATGTCACATTTCCTACAACACATTTAGTATCTATTTCAATACCGAATGAATGTTCTGGAAGAATTATAAGTGTCTGCATTTTTTCTACTACCATGTTCTTAAAAATTTGGTCCATTATATTCATGCATAACAAGAAATTGTTCCCCTTTGAAAACAAAACATCATAGCTTGGTAAATTATAACCAACAAAGTAATTTATTTTCCAGCCACCAAATAAAGGATATCGCAGCTTCAAATGAAGATGTACAGCATCACTGAAATATTTAACTTTGCTTGATGAGATATTCCCAATCAAATCTCTGTAATAGATATCCTTTGCTGAGGCAGGTAAGGTAGTTACATATTGCTGTATGCTGGGCATTTGCCTCTGCTTCATAGATTGGTAATCTAAACGGGAGAATGGGCCTTTGAGAGCTGCTCCCCTGTGCTCCAATTCAATAAAGTCGTTTACAGCAACATTACCCCAATGAGATACTTTGATGACATGTTTAAAGTTAGTTACAACAAGAAAAGGTGCATTATTCTTATAATAAATCTTTAGCTCTTGAAAAGACAGTGCAGCAACTTTTGGGTAATGTCCATATGCTAGATATATCTCATTCTGATTCACAGGTTCAAATCTAGTGTAACCTTCTACTTCAGTAGATGGTAGGCGAATTACAGTATATTGGTTTCTCACAAAATATGGACTGCAGAAGAACACATTTCTTCTAAAAATTACCAGTTGCGGATCTCCTTGCTTTATACGCCTAGGATGTGGCACCAGACTGTTTATGTAGACACAGTTGATAAACAGCCGTGTTCGTTCACCAGGATGTAGATCTTTGTTCAGCATTACTTTCCAACTCGTTTCATTCTTCGAAATATTCAGTGGGAATTCACCTCTAGCCTCTATGTGTACTAGACTCCCAATTAGCTTAGGTTCCGTTATGAAAACAAATTCATTGGTGGTAACTTGTTCTTGGTTATCTACTGTAATATAATTATTTATCACCACAAGCTGGCTGGAAATATCAATAATTCTTCTGACCACAAGTTCCACGCCATCTATTTTAGCAAACAGACTTACCATCAAAATCAAATAAATCGGAAACATGTTGCCGCCTCACAGACGAAATTACTTCCTTACAATTTGCAACAATAGGCTAAGTACCAACTTCAACCACTTTAAATTCATAGATATTGTATAAACAAACATTCCTTAACAACATAAAACATTCAACTACTTTCATTTTCCGCATATTTCGTCGTCCTAGGATCTTTTATGACATCAAATATTTATTATTTAATATTCACTTACTTTATTGAATATACGTTATATTGCAAAACGAAAGGTACATTTTTCTTCTCTCTCTCTGATGCTTGGCTAACTCGAGCTTTCGGAATACAGCAGAAAGGTATAAGTGAATACCAAATTAAAATCTATATTTTTTGTATGGAAATGGATGAAAAGGAAAGGAAATGTAAATTCGCATTCAAATGAAGAACGCATTTTTAATCTTGTCAAATTTGCCATCTACTACCTAGTTTTAGAAATCACTCGAGGTTTATTTATTATATTTATCGAGTTTGATGTTCTGTGTTTAATAGTTCATGTTGAATGAAAACAAAATAATGATAGAAAAGAGTCTGGATCATGTGAAAATGGAATTAAAAGAATGACTAAAAGTATTCATACGATGGAGCAAATGAAGAAGAGTGACAAACAAACAATGTATTCATAGACCTAATGTACGTTTCCCAACCATTATTTTTAAAATGCGATTAAAATGAAACTCTCGCCTTGTGCATATCAAATGGAGATTCGAAGTACTTTTACGACATTCCTTGTTACTTTCCTAGTGATGGCAGTATTCGAATGCTAAATGTCAATGTATTAGAGTTTTGTTGGTTCTCGGAACCTGAATATTGGTATCTAATACGTCTTCTCGTTTGGGTAGAAGTCACAGAGTATAAACACAAATTGCTCCTTTGCCTGTTTGCTGTGTTTGGAAACTTCTCGAACTGAACCTAGACTTCGAGTTTGAATGGTGCTGACGTAATCTGACAAATGAACACCCTAGAAGAAAAACTATCTGGCCTGGGCGAATCATATACAGATAAAATACGCTCTTAGTACGTCATGAAGTTTTCTTCCATCCCAAGATAACAAAACTGACAATTATTTCATATTTAGCGTGATCAACAAATTTGTATTACTAAACCATAGAATAACGTTGTGTATGCTCTTAAACATTTCATTTCGGCAGCCTGTATCTTGTTTTTGTCTGCTTTTGTTAATGTCCATGTTTGACATCCTATATCAAAAGGATCCTGACCCCTCCGGAACGAGAACCGGAGCCACCGTTGTATATACTTCGGTTCCACACACATAAGCACACCCAGCACCATTTGAGCTCTTTGAGCCAAAGTATTAATTGCAAAACGGCCTTTATAAGGTTACAAAAAGGTTTAAGAATTATGTGCGAATGCTAGATATAAACATGGTACACTTATAATTTAGTCATCCCTAGATATACGTGGGACATCCTACGCATCCAAGGAATGTATATTCTCTCTCTCTCTGTCTGTCTCTCTCTCTGTCTCTATCTCTCTCTGTCTCTCTCTGTCTGTCTCTCTCTGTCTGTCTCTCTCTCTCTCTCTCTCTCTCTCTCTCTCTCTCTCTCTCTCTCTCTCTCTCTCTCTCTCTCTCTCTCTCTCTCTGTCCCTTAGGATACAACTTAGGCATTTCATTTTCAAGCTTCTTACGAGGTTCCCTGAATCAAAAACCTGTTGGCTTTGGTTCAAGGTGAGAAGGTACTGCCTATCTCCACAATGCTATTTCCATGATATTTGGTTGCACATTACTCTGGCATTAATATTGATATGTACATTAAAATTTTCAAGCATATTCCAAAAACCTTTGTTTTCATAATACCTATTTATATTTGAACATTTTATACTGATAATTTGTTATAACTTATTTAGTTTTTGTAAAAAGAGCACTAAAACTTCAGTTAATTTTATTTTTGTAAATAAGTACTATGAATCTCAGAGAAAAATTCCTTACTGCTGTTTATTATTATTATTATTATTATTATTATTATTATTATTATTATTATTATTATTATTATTATTATTATTATTATTATTATTATTATTATTATTATTATTATTATTATTATTATTATTATTATTATTATTATTATTATTATTATTATTATTATTATTATTATTATTATTATTATTATTATTATTATTATTATTATTATTATTATTATTATTATTATTATTATTATTATTATTATTATTATTATTATTATTATTATTATTATTATTATTATTATTATTATTATTATTATTATTATTATTATTATTATTATTATTATTATTATTATTATTATTATTATTATTATTATTATTATTATTATTATTATTATTATTATTATTATTATTATTATTATTATTATTATTATTATTATTATTATTATTATTATTATTATTATTATTATTATTATTATTATTATTATTATTATTATTATTATTATTATTATTATTATTATTATTATTATTATTATTATTATTATTATTATTATTATTATTATTATTATTATTATTATTATTATTATTATTATTATTATTATTATTATTATTATTATTATTATTATTATTATTATTATTATTATTATTATTATTATTATTATTATTATTATTATTATTATTATTATTATTATTATTATTATTATTATTATTATTATTATTATTATTATTATTATTATTATTATTATTATTATTATTATTATTATTATCAGTCTGCTGCATACACTAAAATTTCATGTTTTTTTGGTTGAGTAGTTTTTTTTTTTTTTAAATATGTACCGGTACCTGAAAAATTGTGAAACTGAGAAAAACAGCTTTTTAGGTTTATATATTGATTACTGACATCTCACATGAGTCAGAAAATTCCTGCTGCATGGTCTTAAGCCTCTGTATTCTCACTTGTTCTTTTCTAGTTCCCCTTCATTTTTCTTGCCTTCTTGGCCTGTTCTTCAAACATTTTAGCTGCTTTCAGGAATAGCAGCTCATCAATTTCTGTATATGACTACTTTCATGATTAGAACATGTATTTTTGGACTGGGCCTACAAACCTGAACATTACATGTGGTTTCATTGTCTAATTTATTTATATGTTCCGCATTTACTGCTCTGTTTTTACTAAAACTATTGATTGTAAATTTTCTCTTTCCAAACGTGTTTGGCCTACCCATATCATATGTTCACCATTAACTAGTAAAAATGTGATTCAGAACAAATAACTGTTGACATACACATCCAAAAACAAAAGAAAAACTGGCATCATTGAAGTTACACAGGTACCAGCAGAAAGATTGAAGGATCCTCTACAAAACAAGGCTTAGTTTAGAAATATCTGTTTAACATTACAGATGTTATAATCAACTTTTTGAAAGCCTACGAAAATGAGTGTGGCAAAAACGTAACACCCAATAATATGTTGTTTACAGTTTCAAATGATGGCGGCTGTACAACAATTGTTGCATGAAAAGAAACTAACTTATGTTGGCACTCTCCGAAAAGAAATAAAGTTGAGGTTGCTCCAGAATTCTTACCAAATAGAAAAACTGAAGAAGATTCATCTCTCTTTGGATTGTCTGTACCTTACTATTCTATTGTCCTAATAAATCTGTATTAGTTATATCCAGCCTGCACCACGATGATATTATTGGTGAAGAAAGAGGAATGCAAAGAAAATCTGATATTTTTACTTGTTACAATAGGACTAAACTTTGAGTTGATTAAGTGGACCAGCTATGCCAAAGCCCAACTCGGTAGCCTATATGGCAGTATGTCTGCCTCACTTTCAGGAGGTTCTCAGTTAGAATCTCGGTCAGGGTGAGTTACATGCATAAGGTTTTTCCTGGATTTTCCCTTATCTTGAAAGTCAAATGTCGGGTAACTCTAAGCTCCATGAACCCCGAGGTCATTTGAGCATCATTTCATCCATTTCATTCATCGTCCGATATGACTTAACGTTGGATGACGTAAATTACAAAAATATCCCTTCTTTATCTATAAAGCACATTTATTTCGCCTCCCCAGGGTATATCACCCTTGAAGTCGGTCCCAGTGGCGTCGGTCTGGCGGGAGGGTTTTTCCTTCTTTTGTTTCTATATTTCGACATCCTGTCTCAAACAACCCTTTCTACCTGAAGATATTTCTGCGTTGCTTTGCTTGTGTTAAACATTATGGTTTATGATTAAATATTTATTCTTATATTACTTCCAAGATGCTCGTTAATAATCTCCATAGTTTTATCGTCTCTCTCTTATATTCTAATATCGGAAAACCGTGTTTGTTTCACTTTTCGGGGAATGAAATGGCGGATACAGCATCTAAGACGACTTATGTGGAGCCCAGGGTTAGAGTACTATATGTGACGTCGGAAGATTTCAGAAATGTGTTGTGGAGAGCTGTGCAATCTCGCTGCCAGGAAGAGTGGTCCGCTCTCCGATGACAAAGGCTTAGTACATCGAAGGAGCTTCCGATACCCTGGGTTACTTCCTGTTGCCCCTCTCGTCGAGAGGAAGTGATTTTGGCTCGGTTGTGCATTGGCCATCGCTTTTTTACGCATAGTTTTGTTTAGAAGACAGCCTGGTGCAGTTTGTCCGTTTTGCAACCAAGCGATATGTGTCCGTCAGGTGTTGCCAGAGTGCTGTTACCTAGCACACCTTCAAATGTCTCTGCAACTGCTTGTCAGCTTTGCAGAGATGCTGGCGGATGACAACAATGCGGTGGAGAAAGTTTTCAAATACCTTTCTGGATTGGATTTTAGAATTTAGTGCAGGATGTTTTTACGTCTTGTGGCCTTCTATTTCTATTTTTTTGTGTACATGAACTTTTTCTGACACTATTTACACTTTTAGTACGTTTTAGAACTGTTTATTTGTGGCTTTTGCCATGAATGATTTTTAAAGGGCACCGATAACCGTTGCAGTTGGGTGCCCTTATACATACAAAGTAAAGCCTGGTAAAGAGGCCTCTCGGAAAAATTAAGAGGATTTCCTTCCCAATATAAAATGAGTCGCTGAGATTCCAAGCAGTTAAAGAGCATCTGTAGACAAAAGCTGAATTACAGACAGTGAATTACATTGTTGTTTTTGTCTTAGACATCACGATTCTAATTGTCCTTTGCGTGTCGTGTGTTGAATTAAAATGCCTAATTCAGTAATGCATACAAAGGAATGCGGTTACATTATCTCCAACCTTCAGGAATGTGGTAACAATTGGTAATATATATCAAGAGCTTTCGTCCAAGAGTAAGTATGGCTGGAAACATCCTAGCGCCCTCTATAAAATAGAACACGTTTAGAATAATACAGAGCCTGGATGGCTGATTGCCGTGATGTTAAGAATGAATGTATGCGTAGTTTTTAACGCCCGCTTTTACTACATACGGCACCGCAGGCGGCCGTGATGTTAAGATAGCCACAATAATCTGTGTATGTATGTATGTATGCATGTATGTATGTATGTATTTATGTATGTATTTTATTTATTTAATTTAATTCAACGATACCAAAACTTCACAATACCATCTGCTGTTGCTACTCCTGGTAAGCAACATCACTATCATATGTTTCGTGTAATGGCGATGCGATTGACCCAAACATCTCTTTTAATTTGGGGTATATGACTTCTGTACGTTCTTTTTCCTCCTCGTGTCTTATCCACTTCTAGTTTTTAATTTGCTACGTCCTTTCGTGCTTTCCGTTTCAAATTGTCAGGACATCTTAATGTTAATGAACTTCTTTGCTTTACCCCTAGTACAACAGCACCTTATTAGGACAAAAGCTGCAAAGCATGTCTATTAATATAATGTACATCATAATTTTAAAAAAATGTTTCAGTAAAAAGACGTAAAACTGACAATCACTTGTCTTAAAGGTCAAATAGTTGCTCCGCCGCACGAAAACAAATGAAAGAAATCATCGCGGTAGACTTCAATCGTCGACTGTCGCCATCAACAAAAACACAGGCTGACGCTTCTAACATTTTTCAGGTATTTATACCTCCAAGTTATTGTTTCTAGAAAGCCGTAGACCTTCCGAGAAATTTCTTGGCAACAATAGACCGAGTGCTCTGGAACCTCTGTCTGTCTCTTTCCGGCTTCGGGTTGTCGCGGCAGCACAACAGTGCCATCGGCGACACTATGTCTGATTGTCCGAGAGAAATGTTCACTGTCTCTAAGAAACGTTGGCTTTGTTTGTAAACTTACATAAAAACATTAACTGAATAAACCATTCCTATGTGATTAACTCGGACGTTAACGCCGTTTCACTTTTGCAATAACATTTAACCTCATTACAACCAAACATTACTGTTATATTTAAGAAGATGGAAAGCGAAAGTTGCATCATTTCAGAATGAAGCGGAATGTAACAATAACAAATTTACTGATAAATTACACCTATAGTAGGAGTATTACTTTTCCGGCAGGAGTTGCCATGTTGCAACATCTCACAATCGAATTCTTCTATACAACGCAATATTTCCTATAGCCATTGCACACTGATACAGAAAGTAATAAATGTAGTGAATATAGTGTCTTTCATTACTAGACATTTCAATGGTTATTTGCCCCAAAACCCACCTAATGCATGTTGAGACTCCCTGAATTAAAAAAGTTGAACACGTTTCACAGATGTGATATATCTTCAAGAAAATTCCACATCTGAAATAATATTTCACTTGGAAATGTTTTGTAATTTCACATTTAATAAAAAAGTGGATTTAACAATTTTAATTGACATACGTAAATTTAAGATATTTTCACAACAAATAAAATGTACATCTTGAATTTTCTGGGAATGAAGCCCCCTTCAATTTTCACCGAGCGGAATGGATCAGGCGCTTTCGTCTGTGGCCCGCATTCGGGAGGTTTGGGTTCGACTCCCGTGGTCCACCCACCTGACCCATGGATTTTGTCGGGGATATTTCCTGGTCGTCAGGCGAATGATGGGCAGGTAAATTACATCCCTCGAATGTCCTGTCCCTTTATTTAATTTTCATTATCATTTCATATCATCTCTCATCTGTAGAAAGTGGGTTAGAAAGTGTTGGCGGCAGTCTCGGCGTTGCATGGCAGGATGATATGCTCTTGGTAAACAATTCCTTATTCGCTGGAACGGTCTGGTGAGCCGTTTGAGGTTAATGGTATGTGGGATACTAGTTGTACTGGCCTGCTGAGAGTTTTCAAATAGTCAATTTTATGGGCTCTGCCCTCTGCATTGTCCTGGCTCCTTAGGTCGGCCGCCATTTGTCTCCTCTCTCCTTATCCTTCCTTCCGGGAATGCCCTACTTGGAGCATAGACATAAGGGATCTAGTCTGGCCGCAGTGGTATAATCTGGAACAATTCACTCCACCTCATTCAGAATGACATTTGTATAACTGGTAAACTGTAAGAGATAGACAAAATCTTACTGTAAAAAACTGTAGATCTTTGTCAATTATATACTTTTTAGAGTTAACCATTTCCTAGATATTATTTGTTTCACTTTTCCAGTACATATATTTTTGTCAAACAGCAAGTCGTTATACATTTTTTATCCCTTGGAGACATAGAAAGAGGAGCAATCTTTTATAAGAATGGTTTACACAAGGAAAGCACCTTGTTGACTTATAATTGCTGTTGTTTCAGGAGTTAGGGATCGTGAACCCTGCGTATGTAAATTACAATGGCCAAGTTGAAGGAGCATCACAAAAACATCCTGCTGTTCTAACTGGCAACAATTATATTATAGCTCTACTATTTTACCATCCAGAACAGATGTACCTAAGTATAAACTTGCAGTTTTTAAGTAAACTTGCACAAATAAAAGCACTTCTACTGTTTACACAAAAACTGAATACATCCTTTATACAATATGCTAAATGTGATAAAAATTAACATAGTCACATTGTAACTTTTATTTATGACTGTAACGACTGTAAACAATGTCACTAAAGTAAGTTTTGTGTAATAATCACCAGTCTGATCTCAATAACATCATTTAATGTGAATCTTCAGGCATCCATTCAGCTTTGCCAACAAAAAGTAAACTTTGGTGATTATGATGGATGTGGAACTTTATGGCAACAATCCGGCGGTGCTGATGTGATCCTGGCAATTAACAGCATTGTTAACAAATTAAATAAATCCTAAATCTTATCCCCACAATGGTTCTCGATAAAAATCCATCAGAGCACAAGTCGTGAAACTGCATCCTCATTATTCACGTTTAAGAGGTCACGAGTTCTTATCTTAATCAGGATGAGGATTAAGATTAATATTTCACTACGCAGGGGATTTTGTACTTAGGCCACCATGCTGGGCCCAATGTGCCTATACCCCCAAGTGGGGTACCCCTGAAAGGAAGGATGAGCTGAGAGGAGACAGAGGGCGGCCGTCCCATGGAGCCACGACAGTGCAGAGGCAGGGTCCTTACAGTTTTACTTAGAAACTTCCCCCGACAGACCAGGACAACGGACCGCTACCCCACTGCGGGACGGCAACGAGCACAGCAGCCGAGCCCCAAAGGTCCCAGGCAGGCGGTCCCGAAATTGTCCCAGCAGAGGCGCGGAGACCGAAAACCAACCTACCGGAGGAGGAAGTGGTTGACCTCAGGGCATATCATCCCTCCTTGCAGCGCCGAGACACCCGCCGACACTTCTACCCTGAAAGAAACCACCACAGGAGCGATGACGTGAAATGATAATGGAGATGAATTGGAGGGAAGAAAATTCGGGCGATGTAATTAACCTACCTAGCTAAGTGAGAATGAATTATGTAGATAAGGTTTTCCCTTATGCTAAAAGATGAATATCTCGTAAATCTAAGCACTATGGACCACTGACCTATTTCAACATCGTTTCATTCTTCCTCTGATATGACAACATTGGAGGACGTTAAGAAGAATGTCTCATGATAAAATGGGCCATACTTTACCACTTCACGAAAACTTCGCCCAAAAACCTCTGACAGCGGGTGTAATACAACTGGATGACGCCCATCTTCACAAAGCAGAACAAAGCAGGAGCTGTTGCGAGAATTTCATTGGGACATCTACCGTACAGTACCGTCTCAGCCAGCCCCTGGTGATTTTCCTCTGTTTGAACTTCTGAAAAATCATTTGAGTGGTCAAAGTTTTAAGTATGATGACACCGTAGTCCAAGAGAGGTCTAGTAGTCCGAGGTCTAAACTCATAGGACGAATATATAGAAAACTGAACACATTTCAGGAAGCTAGTTTGAGTATGTTTGCCTGTATCTCATTTACTGACTTACCATAGAAGAACCTAATCGTTTATTTCTGGGGGGCGCTAAATACTTCAAACTGAAGTACCTTAATATAACTCATGTTTCAGTTGTATAAACTTGTTAAAAGTTAAGACGAACGTCACAAAAAATGGATCAGGTGGAGCACTCCCTTTCCTATCTGCCTGTTCAATATGAAATTTGCAATCCACTTTAAACTAAGTTCCCAATGTCCTGGAGTGTTGGAGCTTTAAACCCATCTCGAATTGGATAACAATACAGCTCAAGCAAATCCTCTTACTCCAAGGAAAATGTTTTATACTAGAGTTCAGAACATTCTCCATTCGATTCATAAGAAAGAGATTTTCATTCAATGATATTCAAAGAAAATGCAGACATAACCCAATTATACACTGGACGTATGATTTGTTTGCAAACAGCTCATTGGACAGAAAGATAAATTTTGAAGTTTATTTGGAGTATTCTCACCCTCACTCAGTTGTGCATCAACTGTTGCAACAAAACCAATGCGGTAAGTAATACTATGAAAGAGAGAAAAGAGGAAGAAGAGACTCAGCCGAAAGTAAGAGTTCATGGTTGAAGTATCAAGCAATTACAGCAGTTTTGAGGCTTAACAGTTTGACTTAACTAATTTGGTAAGTACATCTGTATTGGAAATGTTTTCTCTGATGTATAACAGTAGATGGATTCATCACTGCATGCCAGCGACCAAGGAGCAGTGGGTGACAAAAGTTGAAACCGCACCACAATTCCGTCTGCAGGAAACTTCCTGGCTATGGGTTTTCAAGTTTTTCAGGATACAGTGTTTATACACTATAGTCAGATGAGATTAAATGTCTCTTGTTCTCCTTCTTCAGATATTGCAAGTCGGGTATTGTTGATACATTCACCTCCGCATCCACCGTATTCATGGATTTCCTCTCAGATATTACGTTTTGTTCCCAAACTTGAAGATTCACATCAAATGGTAAGGTTGAAGTTTAGACAAACAATTATTTGACAGAGCTGAACAATATTTTAGTGAGGATACTATAAAGTGAACTAAATTGGACTAAATGTGGTGACTATGCTGGAAAAACTGAACTGAAATCCTCTTCGTTACCCCATAACGTATGTCATCAATCGGGTGTAGATCTATGAGGTGGGAGTAGCCTCTCTTGGACAGTGAATGTGGTCTTAGTAATCTGGTTAAAAAACGAACATATCTTACATCTTTTGCATTCTTGGTCACACCAACCAATTTTAAAATTCCCTTCACATGTACCAAAATTATTAATACAAAGTCATTAATTCAACATCAAATGCAGCAAAAATATGATGTTCCTTTCTTTCGAACCTCTATATTCCTTACTGTATGTCCTAATTCTCCATCTATGCACATTTTATTGGTGAATTCATTTTTGTTTCTTTGTAAAATATTAATGATTTCCTCCCTTGCGATTACTAGCTATAATTATGTGCGTTTCTTCCGTACTGATTCTGTTTCTCAAAACCTATTAATCAAATTAGTCCTTCTTTTGAGAGCTCTCCTATACCATTCGTTGTTTAATCGAATTTAACCAACAGATTCTTTGATTCAACTAATAAAACACCAACATTTATATTGTTTGTTGCCTTTCCTTGATGTGTAAGATTCACTTCTCATTTCTAGCTGCTTTGATCTCTGCTGTAATGATGTACCATCCCTTTACCACATCACAGATCCGTATCTCACATTCTCTATTACATACCTAGCATGAAGATCAAGTATTGCACTCTACTCAGAAATTAATAACAAGATTTCACCAAAATGTTGTTTCAGTCGGATATTTACAGCCGCCCCCTCATTTTAACTGCTGTAACGACACACTTTTGGCATAGATGTTAGAAATGATGTTGACATATCTCTCACACACTTTAACAATGCTTTATACACATGGACATATAAATGACTGCAGTTATCATATAGGGATTCATGCTTACTGACATTCCAAGACGAGGTTTGTAAAATTCTTGATTCCTGTGAAAGCTTTCTAAGAGATTTCTTAAAACTGCTTCTCACTTGTGTTCAAGTTTTTCCCCTGTGAGAACCTGGTAATTTCTTATTAAGAACAGATCGCATCTGCTTCTCTAGATCCATTGACAAGTTTGTGATATAAATCTGTCTCACTTCCCTACAGCAATTTGTTGTCACATACATGAAGATTCAGTGCTACAAACAACATATCAACTGATTAGGTGACACACTGAGAGGGAACAAAACAGCGCAGTGAAGGCAAGCAATTCCCTGTAATACAACCACACATCAAAACAAGAGCTCTTTACCAACAACACACACCAACATTCTCTTATTATTATTCTTTCCATTGCAGGCGTATTTTGCCGCACTTACTCACAATTTTTCCCCTTCCATCTGTTTTGGATCACTCATGATGTATGCTTTGTACAATGACCTTCAACCAATGTTTACAGCTGAGTGCTCTCTCTATCATGCACTTTGTAGGTGGCAAAGATAATGTATCCCACTCAAGAAGAAAAACTTATCAAAACATTGCTAAAATATATATTTCTGTCTGTAAACATGATTAAAAACAGTTAGATGTTAAGTTCAGCAGCTTTCCAGGGTGTGATGCAGTAGTTTTCAAAATATCCCTTTATCCTGAGATATTCCAAAATTAGACATTTTGATTAATTAATAATTAATTCTATTTTAGCTATGGATTCCTTAACTCTTATGTTTTTCAGCATTGCATGCTATAGTGGATGTAAAAGACTGCTTAATTTTGCTCAGAGGTCTCATTTTCAGGCTTTAGTTTCTTATACAAAACCCATATATATGACTTGGCGTCATCGGCCTTTCTTCCCTTCCGAAGGAAGCCGTGCTACCCTCTTCCGGGTTTGAACCTGCAACATCTAGACCAAGTGGACACACAGAAACTGTTTATTTCTTAAAGAATGCTTGAATAAAATTGTATTAAAATAATATGTACTTAAGATATTTATAGATAGAGACATAAACTCTAATAACAGTTTTTAGAAGTTACGTAAATATAAATAATAGTTGGTAGGAAATGTCATGTGAATGTAACATTCTTTTTTTCACAGATGTAATGATAGTGACGTCCATAGATTCGTCAACGAGTTTGCTGGCAGGCTGCACATTTTCTTAATTCCTGGAAATTAATGTCGGAACTGCAAACACTCATCTGCAACTGTATTCACTTTCCTTTGTCCTGTATGTGGGTTTTGCTCCAGAATTATGTTTACCAAAGAATCTCATTAACTTGAATGACCTACTTCAAAGAACACAGATCCCAAAATTAAATCCCTAAAACATTTTCAGCATTTTGGAAACAGAGTATATTCCAAAACAAATGTGTTCTAATACTGCATATTTCCATTTTGAACCGTTGCAGGGATTTTCATCTTAATGCGCAGCAGTTCCTGCACTTAAAAATGCTCAAAGTACATGATTTCTACTAGCCCCAAAACGTTTATTTAGTATACAATGAATTCTGACATACCCTGTTCAATTTTGGATTGGTTACATCACACAGCATTTACCTTTATATGATATACAGCCAGACTACATGTATATGTATCTTAATGCGTATGCGCGCGCGCGCGCGTGTGTGTGTGTGTGTGTAGTATTACTACTTAAATGCGGAGATTATGTACTGCTCATTGCAAGGGCCTTCAGGAGTAGTAACTCCCCCTGTGATACCGGGAGGCAGTATATCTTCTCGCGGGTGTTTCCATTAGGGCGATACCTTGTAACTTTAACTCCACCCCTTCCATTATGAAGTAGAAATAGATACACCACTTACACAAGTCATTCCGGTAGGGAAACTACCGAACATCCTCGATGGGGCCGCCTGGTGATCTAGCACACCTAGCTAATAGCTCTACACACCAGTACAGGGACCTCTTAGGCAACCCTCTGCCCCCTCGGGTCCAAGCCAATCCGAACAACTTCCCAATCAGGGAGGGGTTCGTACGTTCGGGCCGAGGTATGTCTGGTAACGTCAGAGTTACCACGGCTGCTAGGGGTGCTCAGCGCTCCCACCACGGCAGCTGAAGTTGTGTATGAATTTTTAAATTCATATTAATGGAAGAGGTAACTGCTTTATAGCTAAATGTATATTATATCCCCCTATGGAGATTTTGTACTGATAAGAGGGATAAAAACAATTACTCAAGAGGTGCCATAGAATGCTACATTTACCTTATATCCCCCAGGGGCCTACTGCGGTAGGTACGGGAATTGGCGATCCCGGGTTCCCGAGCTAAATCTCTCGATTGTGTGCCTCTGAGTGGTGACAGAGCTAGTGCCAAACGCCCAAACATTGTCCACATCCGTGTTTGACCCTAACCTCCCTGAACTGGCTTCTTTCTTGCAGCTTCTCCTTTAGAAGTTTTCAGTTGATTTAAATGTAGTTTTTCTTCATTATTATAACCTACATACTTCACAACACAAGATTGTGTTTACGGTATAAGATCACTGTAGTGGCTTCGTGCCATACTCCATCTCCACTAAACTTACCACAACATGGTGGACCAATTTTTCACGTAGGTACAGTTTTTGCTGTGTTTTATTTTCTCCTTTGAACTCTTTTGCTATTGACCTGCGTTCTTCAGC
This sequence comes from Mantis religiosa, assembly GCA_030765055.1. Lineage (NCBI taxonomy): Eukaryota > Metazoa > Arthropoda > Insecta > Mantodea > Mantidae > Mantis > Mantis religiosa. The sequence continues at coordinate 346,094,391 of CM060950.1, read as the reverse complement.
AGAAGCACTACCTTTATCTAGTGCCATACGCGTTATCACTTCTCTTTTGCCAAATTTACTGCCTTATAATATACCTTCACTAATGTTGTGTCATAGCACATGGCACCTTCAGTTTCTCAAGATTGCTCGTCTGTTGGGTGACGCCCCTTTTCTTCTCGAATTCCAGTTTAGGCATTATCAGAATCACATTTTGATGTTTCACTTATTTTTGGGAATAATTTTCTTAACCGAGCACTAGCGCAAATACAGTTTTATTTTTGACTAATCTTCAGTTAGTTATCAATAATTATCTGTATATTTGAACCATTATACCCGTCAGATGGACACTTTTACTGTATCACATGCATCGATTGTCATACATCCTGGATGGAAGTCATCCCAATGCAGAATATGACGGCATAATCTGTCGCTAAAATTTGCTACTATAACTGGTTATAGCTTTTTATTGGTTTTTACCCACTTGGGCTTATTCATTTTATTGTCATTTTGTTTTGAACCTTTTTTAATTTTGAGTAATTTATCTCTGGCTGTTGGCATAAATTAGTTTTTGTAAGGGCGATGATGACTAAGTAGTTGATTGCCCTTATATACAAATCATCATCATCATCATCATCATCATCCCTGAACACAAGTCAGACGGATAACCTAGCGTGGGTTGGTGGAGTGGGAAGCGCAGGGTTGATTGGGTAACGCGTAACCCCCAGCTCATGGTTATCATGTAGGACCGTGTTCGTATCGGCTGATAAATGTCAGTCCCGGGGAGGGGCTATGGCATGAGCTGTAACACTCCTGAAGGCGATTGGGTCCCTCTGTCTATACATTGAGAGGTGAGACCCTCAAGTGAGTAAGGTCTAGGCCAGGACTGTCACCTAAGCCGGAGTGGCGCCCAGGATGTGAGCACGCCATCGGAGACGTTTACAATGGTGGGGGATATCTTTTCCATGGGAACTAATAAGATAAACAAAAGTGTTAAGAAAAGTGGAAATGAAATAGGTGGGTCTTGTGGTCCTCGCTATTTGGTCATTTTTAGAACTGAGGAAGGTCGAAAATGTACTACAGTGAACCCGTTCATCATTCAGAAGGGTCCAGCTTATATTTTTGGTCCAGCAAAATCATGTAATCGATCTCGCAATGACACGCTCTTGGCCGAAGCAGTTTCCGACGCAGGCTTCAAAAGTTTTAAAAGCCCATATGCTTGCCAGCTACCCGGTGCGCGCGGAATTGCATAGGACTCTGAACTCCTCGCGTGGTGTTGGAAACACCAGCGCATTGGACGGTATGTCCAATGAGGAGATTCAGGAAAACTTGGCGGAACAAGGTGTGACAAATGTATATCGAGCTCACCGCAAAGAACGAGGTGAACTAGTACCCACTCGTACCCTGTTTCTTACCTTTGTTCAGGTAGACCTCCCGCAAAGGATTGAGGCAGGGCATGAAGCTATTGAAGTGAGGCAGTATATACCCAATCCACTGTGGTGTAATAAATGCCAGCACTTTGGCCACACGAGTGATTCTTGTAATGGTTTGCCAGTCATTGGTGAAAGAACAACTACATCAAGATCACATCTAAAGCAGCACAAACCAGCACGAACAAAAGTGAGTGCGCCGAACAAGTACAGTCCTAAGAATGAATCGACCATGTAACCACCGAAAGCATCTACTTCAAGAATATGTGAACCAGTATAATACATCACCCAGAAAGTTCAAGAACTCGTATAAAAGAACTAACTTCCTCAGGGAGCATAAGAAGGCTGGTACCAAGCAAAACGAGCGCAAAAGTCCACGACCATCTCCTCCGAGGACATCTTCTGAGGAATCATCCGGAGAGGACCCAGATCGTTTCGAGAGACTCAATTCGACGTTACCAGTAGGAAATCGGTCCTTATTCATTCGGAAGATCCTGCCCTCACTGCCGAAACGAAAGTGAGAAAAAGGCAGAATAAACCTGGGGAAAATGCTAGCCCAGCACTAAGAAAGGGAACAAGCTGATTCGACCACCACTGGGCAGGTTTTGAAAATGAGAGTTAATATTAAAAGATTTTTATGCCTTTTGGTATTTTATTGTTAATTACAGTATTTTATTGCATTTATCCTCATTTGGGCTTATTTATTTTGTCATTTTTTAATTTTTTTTCCCTTGTTTGAGTCATTTATGTCTGACTAATGCCATTATTTAGTTTTTGTAAGGGCGCTGATGACCAAGCAGTTCAGCGCTCTTATATACACATCATCATCATTGTCGGTATCTTCCCGTACAATAATAAGTTTTCGCTCCTCTTACTGGCGTTAAGAAGTTTTATTTCTTGTTTATTACTTTTAAAGTTTCAGTTCTATTACTTTCTTATTCTATTATATTTCTGTCAATTTCTATTCTATTATTACTCAGTTTTAAAAATTATTGAAGAACAACAAAATTACGGTAGAAGTAGGTCGTTTGGGTCATTCTTATTATACAAGTGCACTGTACTAATACACCTATTCCAAGTGTGTACAGCATCAACAAACACACCAGTTCAAATAGCTACAACAAGGTTAGTATTTAAAAATTAGAGATTTTAAAAAAATACGACTCGGTTTCACTTATCACTGAAAATAAGATATAAACTATTCCTTTATTCTGCAACTACAAAAGTAGACATAATGAACGGTGTTAATTAGCAACTGAAAAATACAGTCCCCTCATCTTTGAGTTCATAGCGATAGTACTACATCACAAACATTGATAAACACTACCACTCCAACAACAGCGAAGTTGATGATGATTGATGTTGATGGTGGTGGTGATGGTGGCGTTGTTGGTGATGATGATGATGATGATGGTGCTGATGATGATGATAATCACCTTCATATTCTAAACCATCACCATATATGAACTCCTTCTATAAATTTAAAATATGAGACAAGCTTAATATTTAAGCTATATCGTGCCTTAGTACAGACAAAGCAGTTCGTGCTATTTCTAGGTCTATCACAGTTACTTATTTTGTAAGCATTGACGAGATTTTAATCTTGTACACCTGTTAAAATACAAAACATAAAGAATAGCTAGTTTATTAAGCTTTTTGGGTTGTTGCATTAACTTTTCTTTGTGTTCACAACGAGTAGTTAATATGTGAAGTTTATATTTATAATTGTGTTTATTCTTTGTTGCCTTCTGGACTATCTGGGCTACTGTCTATGTATTTACATTCCCAGCTCTTTAACTTTCATGTTGGTGACCTCTTCTTTTTAACCTATTGCCTACAGACAATGTGGTTCATTTTGTAAAACTCAGCTTCTGAGGGTAAAGCAATGCAAAATGACAATACAATGTTATAACTGACACAAAATTCACTTATCTGTTGGAAAAATCATAAATTTAAATTTTTTCAGGAGTACATAGAGTCAGACTGAAAAATTCAATGTCATGGCTGGGATTTGAACCACGAATCTCCCAGTCTCCATTTGGCTGCTCTTAATTCTTGAGCTACCATGGCCAACATGCCAGCATGACACTGTACTCTCAAACTGACTAGTATGTTTTCCCGCAAATCACTAGCGTGGGGGGTGATATATGCAATGAAATACGCACCCTTTGTGGCGAATTACTATGTTGTGAATAATTAAGTCCCAGGCTCTATAAATACCACTATAAGGTTAATTCTTCAAAATTACTTTTACGGCCCTTGTATTGCATAATATGTTTGCTTACTGTTTTTCCTCCTGTGACTACTGCTGCTAGACAATGAACTGTTTACTATCATACTCTCATCCACTGGGAGTTAAACGAATGAATTTATTGAATCAATAGGTTCTTTTTAAGAATTCATCATACAACTTTATTTTTCAAGATAAACGTTTTCTCCCAAACCATTAAAACTATCAGTCCATTTAATTAATTTAATGATTTAACTTCTGGATTTATTTAAAGTTTAAATGACCATAATGATTTACTACAGCTGATTTATTAATCTGTTTACATTTAATGTTTCTAAACTGTTCATTATCTCTGGTTTCCAAATTACATTTGCTCCTTCCAATGTAAACCGAGTTCCAATAGAAGCAGTTAAATTGATAAATGCTAGGTTTTATATTATCTGATATGTTAAAATTTTTGGAATAATTTAGTATATTTTTATAGTATACCTATTTATTTTGAGAAACCAATGTTATATCAAATGCTTTTTTAACCTTTGTTTCATTTAAATTTGCTTACAGTGCTATCAAAAGTTGCGGAGTGGAAAGTAGCTCAAGTTGAAAGAAATTTATATTTTAAGAACTTAAATAGAAATCATTCTAAAAAAAGATTATGCCTGTCAAAGTACACTCCATCTCGACTGGTCTATATCCAAGAAAGTTAACCTTTCCTCATTGAAGAACTTCGTCTGTACATGCTTTCACACTGCACAGCAGCATACTGCGATCTACTGAAGGAGCTGGAAGGCAAACGAAATGACATATGGTAAGATTTTTATATCACAGATGACATGATCAACAAAGAGTAGATGAGAGCAGAACATGACCTTCACCATTTGGTAACAAGACTAGCGGTCCATGGATTCCACCATCGGATGTGCAAGACAGAGAAGTTCCATATGCCCGACATGGTCAGTCAATGCAGAGTATGTGGAAAATAGTGTGACAGATAACAATTGATAGTGTGTACTGAGAGAAGGATATACCTAAATTCATTATGCAAAGACTAAATTTTATGTGTTTGTGTGTGTGTGTGTATGTACTACATTATGGTTATTTGTTTGCAATAAATACTATTAATTAGAAACTTACATAATGCTGAGCCTCAATTATTTTTTTACATTGTAAATTATAAAATGTTTTCAATAACTTAATTTGGCTTAAATTGGCATACATAATTATTCGAAAATCCTAATTTTAGTATTAAAATTAAAACAAAAAGCCGAACAATGAACTGCAAATTTTCTTGCGGGAACAAGGGAAATAAGGAAATACCGTTGGTTAAAGCAACAGTGAATTACTTTAAGGTCTGGTCGCTGTATGATGGTTTCTAAATATAATAATAATAATAATAATAATAATAATAATAATAATAATGATAATAATAATAATAAGAATAATAATAATAATAATAATAATAATAATAATAATAATAATAATAATAATAATAATAATAATAATAATAATAATAATAATAATAATAATAATAATAATAATAATAATAATAATAATAATAATAATAATAATAATAATAATAATAATAATAATAATAATAATAATAATAATAATAATAATAATAATAATAATAATAACAATAATAATAACAATAATAATAATAATAACAATAATAACAATAACAATAACAATAATAACAATAACAATAACAATAATAACAATAATAACAATAAAAATAATAATAACAATAACAATAATAATAATAATAACAATAATAATAATAATAACAATAATAATAATAACAATAACAACAATAATAATAATAATAATAATAATAATAATAATAATAATAATAATAATAATAATAATAACAATAATAATAATAATAATAATAATAATAATAATAATAATAATAATAATAATAATAATAATAATAATAATAATAATAATAATAATAATAATAATAATAATAATAATAATAATAATAATAATAATAATAATAATAATAATAATAATAATAATAATAATAATAATAATAATAATAATAATAATAATAATAATAATAATAATAATAATAATAATAATAATAATAATAATAATAATAATAATAATAATAATAATAATAATAATAATAATAATAATAATAATAATAATAATAATAATAATAATAATAATAATAATAATAATAATAATAATAATAATAATAATAATAATAATAATAATAATAATAATAATAATAATAATAATAATAATAATAATAATAATAATAATAATAATAATAATAATAATAATAATATATTAAAACTAAAGAACAGTTTGTTTTATCTTCCAATCATCCCATTTAAACAAATTTCATGAAAATAAAAGAAAATAAAACTAAGAAATTAATTACTATTGAGAAAAGTGTGCTTAGAATGAGCATTAATATACAAGCTTTTTACAATCAGATCTACAAGTTTTGTGTTTTATTATTGCTATAGTCTGTTATAATTTTTTTTCTTTTTTCACATTCTATAACTTGATATTTTTTGCACTGTTGACCACCTAACACACATTTACAATCCATTCTCGGTTCCTGAAAGCTGTGTACAGAAAGCGTTTTTGTCATATGTCTCTAGTTTATGCATCCTCTAGCCCAGCTGTCATCCATCATAGTTGGTGTATTGTAGATGGTAGGCAATCTTATAGTCTGATGTTTTCTATGAAGTATGTCTGTTTTAACAGTTTATACATTAGTTCTTCTATTCTTTTTAGGTTGCAAATTTTAAACTTTTCCTATATGATCTCTATTTCATAGGCTATGAATGGTGCCACTGCTATTTTGGATAGTGTCATCACTGAGTTTATCAACTATCTATGTTTGGAATATTGAATGATGCTTTGATGGCTGCTGCTACTCTTCCCTGCATATGTATACCAAACGATGTTGCTGTTGTTTGTAATGTAATTGCCTACTATATGTAATGGTTCATTGTAAAACACTATACTGTCTTTGGGTGATATTCTTCTACCCTTCCTGTATTTTGTTTGAATTGTCTTATATTGTTTTACATGCAGGTCATTTTCCATGCCTAATTTTTCAGTTGTTGTGTTGCCTTCTGTACAGCTTCTTTTACTGTTGATCGTATCACTATATCATCTCCATAAAAATAATTTCTGCTTTTGACTCTTTCCCTATGATATTGGTGTTATCCGCTGCATAGATTTTGAATAGCTTTGGGCGCATAGTATCTCCTTGAAGGACTTCGTCTGCATAATCATCTCTGAAACTTCAACATTGTTGTTTATTTGTATTCGATTTATTTGAATGCATGCCTCCATCGTTCTTACCAGCGAGTACCCTTCTCTGGATTTTCTTTTCAGTTGCTCTCTTAGTTTTCCTTTATTTACTGAATCAAAAGATTTGCTGAGATCTACAAAGACTGCATAGTACTTTGCTCTTTGCATCCTCTATCTTGTGGTTTAAATATTTTACTACCTGTTTCATGTTTCGATTCTTTATAAAACCAAATTGACATTTTTGGATGTTTCCCTCTATTGCGCCACGTAGTAGGACTTTTGTGAATATTTTGAAGCATGTGTTTTCCAGTGCCATGCCTCTGAACGAATCCAGAGATGCTCTGTCCCCTTTCTCTTTGTAAGGGACATTTATTGTCACTGTTTTCTACCTTTCAGTAATTTTTCCTGTGTAGTTACTTGTTCATCAGGTCCTTCCATAGCTCATCCTTGTTGTCGATGGAGTCGCTAAGATGTTCGATGTAGTTTTTGTCTGGGTCTGCTGCTTTCTTATTTCTTCCTTTTTATTGCTTGTCTGACCTCCGTTGTTATTAAATCAATGTTGAGTATGTTATGGGTCTCTTATATTTCATATGCCTTATCTTTTGTCGTTTTCTTCAGATTTCCAAGAAATGTGTCTCCCATTTCTACTTGTGGATTCCTCCTGTTGGGGGTGAGACTTTCTTCCCCATGGTTATTGTGACTTTGTGGGTTCGTGAAATGAAAAGTCCAATTTCACCACTCAAAAATGTTCTTTATTTCTTTCGACTTACAGTTAAACACTTGCCAATTACACAGAATCACGTAATGCACACAATTACGATTCACCAGTTCGTCCGTTACAATTTCACTTGCATTCGTAATTACATACAATACCCCGATGCACGTACACAGTCTTCTCGTCGTAAACTGCACTCTTACACTGCTCGCCAAGAACTCTGACTAACTGACTGACTGGCTCCTCTTGCCCCACGTGCTGCTTATATAGGGCAGCGGGTCGATCTGGAAGGTTCTAGATTAGAGGAAATATCCCGTAAGTTCGAGAACACAGGTGGAGCAGAAAGAGACGGTGCAGCGATGTTTTTTTCCTCCCAACCACCCCTTGTCACCACTATAAGACAAACTAGGGGGGTGTGGCTAACTCCGATCTCCCCTGCTTGGCCGCTCACAGCTGGTTCTATAGGGTGTTCCGACGATCGGGTGACACTGCCCCCTCCTCAAAGCTGGTCGTCCCGAACAGCACCATCGTAGCGTCCCAGGCGATCCAGGTGTACCACCAACATCTTCCCTCGGGGAACCTTCTGGATGCGGTAGGCCACGTCGTTAATCCTCTTCACCACCCGGTACGGTCCTTGCCATGGCTGCTGGAGCTTCCGGCAACGTCCCTTGGTCCGGGTAGGACGGTACAACCAGACCAGGTCACCTTGCTGGAACCCCTGGCATTAGCTTGCCTGTCATACCTGGTCTTCATGCGGTCGCTCGCCTTCTGGATGTTCTGGCGAGCCATCTCGTGCATGTCGTGGAGATGGTCCACCCAGTTCTCCACATACTCGGTCGCTGGCTGTCTCGCTTCCGGAGCAATGTCAATGGCGAGACGTTCGCATGGCGCTCCGACGTTGTACTGCTGCATGCGACCCCGGCTCCTAGTCTGGGGGCCGTGACTCGCCGCGCACTCGTGACACTGACGGCACCATCTCTCAGCATCTGCTCGGAGCCTCAGCCAGTAGTAGCGCTGCCGTAGTTTGTCAATCGTTCGGTTCGCTGCCAGGTGTCCTCCTGAAGTACCGGCGTGCACTTCTTCCAAGACTTCCGGTACCTTATTCCGGGGAAGTACCAACTGTTCTCTCTGCGTCTTCCCATCGGGTGACTCCCATACCCGGAACAGCATGCCCTCTCTGGTCTTCAGCGAGTCCCATTGGGCCCAGTACGACTTGTAGGTGGCGCTCCTCGGTGCGATGTCCTCCCAAGTTGGTCTCGTCCCTGCCTCCACATCCCTTAAGAGTGGCCCCAAGTCTGCGTCCGCCAGCTGCTCCCTCCTCAGGCCTGCGCTATCCCAGCCATCCGCAGGCACTGCCGTGACTACTCGGGCTGCTGCGGCACGCTCCTTCTCCTCCACTCTTTTACACTGGCCGCACTCTTCTGGGCAGGGTGCTCGGGACATGGCGTCAGCGTTACCGTGGCTCTTACCTCTACGATGTTCCGAGGTGAAGTCGTACTCCTGTAGCCTCTGGACCCAACCTTCTGTCTGTCCTTCTGGTCGCGCCGTCACCATCACCTCGCTCCTCGCGGGGACAACCACGTCTTCGCTCAAGACGTCCCTGCCGATTCCAAGGCGCTCTTCGGGCCGACGGAGTATAACCTCTTCTCCGTTGAGCCGCAGGAGCTTCCTGCCGACGACGACCATCGCCTCGTGGCGCCTGAGGGCATCCAGTCCCAGAATCACCTCCTCAGCCACCTTCGCGACGAACACCCAGAGACGTACAGCACTCCGCCCCAAGGTCAGCTCCAGCAGGGCCTCCTTCTCCACAGGCAAGGTGTCGCCCGATGCCGTGACAAGCTCGTATGGTCGGCTCGGCTTCCTCGTCGGCAAACCCTTCGCCACGTCTGGTCTGATGACGGTCACGGCTGCCCCAGTGTCCACCAGCACGCGGCATGGCTTCCCTCTCACCCAACCGTCCGCGATGAGGCCGTCATCAATACGCCGTCTGATGGCGCGTAGTGTCACTCGAGGGGGTGGTGGCAGTGGCGCCGACGTGCCCCTCTCCATGCCGGGCCTTACTCGTCCTTCCAGCTGCTCTTCCTGGTGTGGGCAGTCTTTCTGCAGGTGTCCGGGCTGTCCACACCCCCAACACAGGCCACTAGGTGTTCGCCGGCATCCCTCAGCTGGTCTTCTGTCTCCGGCGTAGCGGACACTCCTCGTTCTCGACGTCGGCATAGATGTTCCTTTGGCCGCCTCCATCCTTAATGCCGCTGTCAGCACCTCGTGGATGGTTTTATATTCGCCGAGCATTAGGCGCTGACGAATCTCCGTGTTCCGTACCCCGTCGACAAAATTGTAGGCGGCTTCCCGGGATACGAACTCCAGTGGCAGGTCAACCAAGGTCTTGGCTAGCCAGCTGCTCGATCGCTATGGCGAACTCCTGCAGCGTCTCCCCCGGCTGCTGTGACCTTGCCTTTAGCTGGCTGCAGTACGCTGCGGCTAAGCGGTGGTTCCCGAAGCGATCCTCCAGGGCCTCCCAGATGTCCTCGGGCGCCGCCGTTGTCTGCACCGCGTTTAGAACTTCTGCGGCCCGTCTCTGGAGGCTGGCTATTAACTGTGTGACCTCCTCCTCCAGTGACCATCCGCTGTGCCTGGCCACTGTGTCGAACTGGCGGCGGAAGACCTCAAACGTTGACGCGCCGTCATACTTGGGAGGTTTGACGCGCGCAGATGTTGTGTCGCGTCCCGGCGCGTCGGCCTTCAAATCCTTCAGCTTCCTGCCGACGACGTCCTCCACCATGGCGTTCAGGGACTTCACGCTGCTGTCGGCTTTCCCTTCCAGGTCGTTAACTCGGCTCGCCAGGTCCTCGACGCGCTCGTCCACTTGGCCCATCCGCTTGCCCAGCTCCGTCACGTCATCCCTCACGCCGGCCAACTGTTCTTCAAATTTGGCGGCGAGAGCCTCGTTCGCCACCTTCATTTCCTTGGTCAGTTCGGCCATCTTTGAGGTCATTGTCGTGGCCAGGTTGTTGTTAGCCGTTTCCGTCTTCGCTGTTAATTTGGCCTTCATTTCTTCCATCTTCCCGGTGATGTTGTCGTTGGCCGTCTTCATTTGTTTCAACTCGGCGGTGGAGTTGTTGTTTGCCGCTTCTGTTTTTGCAGCGAGGTTTTCATTTGCTGTCTTCGTTTCCGAGGTCAGTTCGGCCTTCATTTCCATCATCTTTTCCAATATCTTTCCAATGCCGCGTCCATGGTTGTAATGTTCGGTGATGTTGTTATCCCGCTTCCTGACACCAGTGTGACTTTGTGGGTTCGTGAAATGAAAAGTCCAATTTCACCACTCAAAAATGTTCTTTATTTCTTTCGACTTACAGTTAAACACTTGCCAATTACACAGAATCACGTAATGCACACAATTACGATTCACCAGTACGTCCGTTACAATTTCACTTGCATTCGTAATTACATACAATACTCCGATGCACGTACACAGTCTTCTCGTCGTAAACTGCACTCTTACACTGCTCGCCAAGAACTCTGACTAACTGACTGACTGGCTCCTCTTGCCCGACGTGCTGCTTATATAGGGCCAGCGGGTCGATCTGGAAAGTTCTAGATTAGAGGAAATATCCCGTAAGTTCGAGAACACAGGTGGAACAGAAAGAGACGGCGCAATGATGTTTTTTTCCTCCCAACCACCCCTTGTCACCACTATAAGACAAACGAGGGGGGGTGGCTAACTACGACCTCCCCTGCTTGGCCGCTCTCAGCTGGTTCTATAGGGTGTTCCAACGATCGGGTGACACTATGAATGGGTCAGATTTTGTATCAATTGCTAATATGATTGCCTTTTCCTCCTGTATTCCGCTCTTTTCTTGTTAATTGTAGATTTGTATTTCCTCAGTTTTTGCATATGTAGCTAAATCTGTCTGTCATCTGTGTCTCTTTGCTATGTATGTGCCTGTAGGGTTTATTTTCTTTCCCAGTGGCATTCTCGGTTAAACCATTCTTGTGCTTGTCTTCTTGTTTTGATTTTCATGACCCTATTTAATACTTTTGTGGATATTGTCAGAGCTTCTTCCAGTTTATCTTCGTTTATATATGATACGAATTTTCCTCAAAATTTTAATAGAAGGAATAGGTTTCCCTGAATCTAATTAAGTCAGGCACTCTGTATAATATATGTTTTATTTTGTATCTATTTCTTAAATATTCCTAAAGAGATCGCCGAATTTCTATATAAAGCGTATCTGCCAATCCTTGACACTCTAATATGTCTAGTAGGTAAAAGTTTTCATAAAAAGTAAAATATTTTGGAAATTCATTTTATGCTGTTCTATATGGAATAGTTAACTCTCACTTTAAAAAAACTCCAGGACCTATAGACCAACCATTATTTCCTCTATAGCTTTGAACTAAACGTATTTTAGAGAGATAACTATTATACTAAGTGTTTCTGAAATTTTGTTTGCTGTGATACATAAGACAGAGAATTATATTTCCATGAATTTCTCTTCCAACTATTCCACAAATTATTCTTACAAAAGCTTATTCCACTTCATAATCTACATAAAATATTATTGCACATATTGTAGGAGACATAAGAAGGTAGGATAAAGCGACAGGTTCTTATTAAGCGGATCGTTATGTAATGCCTTTGAAATTTCATGTAATTTTTGAACCTAAGAATTTAAAAAGTACAAGTATTTGAGAACTGTACCAGGATTCCTATTCATTGCTAATTTCTCTCCATGTAAATACTGGTCCACGTTCGGGTGCCATATGCACCAAAATATCTATGGCGAAGATGGGATGTACGTTGACTATTTCGAAGCCCCAGGTTGAGAAGCCATGTGTAACAGGATTTCTTCGTTGTAGATTGAATTGCGATGTTGAATATTGTGTCTGCTTAAATAAGAGTCATACGATCTCTTCTTTTAAAAGGTGGTTACGAGGGAAAGAAATTAAATTTGGATAAGTTCAATTTCGTAATATATAATTTAATTTTATCATCTGGATTACATTTTACTTGAACTTTCTTTCCTAGTTAATCATTGCAAGTTACCTCTAGCATATCGATAAATCCTTACTTCCTTAATAAATAGTTTCCGTTAATTACATACAATTTCTTACTTCTGCACGTCAGTAGTAGGGGAATACGGGAACTGGCACAGGAATGCTTGTTTTAAAGACCGTTCAATGCATTTTAAATGGGAGAAAAAATTGTTCCAAAAACCCTGACGGATTTTGGAACAGTCGTATCGTTGTTTTTGAAACACCCTATGCTTCAGTAAGGGGCGGAAGTGGTGTTGCGCGGTGGAAAGGGGTCTTAGTGAACCGTTGTGTACGTGTGTGAGCAGGATACGCCCCGATGTTATAGGAAATTAATGCTAATGGTTATTATTGTATGTCGTGACTTTTATATTTTGACTAAGGATGAGCAGGTGTGTGTATACTTTCGTTTTGAGGTCGAGTGACATGTCCAGAGTGTTAAATGAAGCTCCTCTTATCTATCTTGTATACATGTTAAGTTGTACGGTGAGAAAAAGGCTAGCAGGATGATAAATATCGATGTTTTATAACTTTCTGTCGAGGACGGGGCATGGTTATCCTCTAAAATCTCATGTATATAATTAACTTTCGGATACTTGTATGTCATGACTTTTATATTTTGACTAAGGATGAGCAGGTGTGTGTATACTTTCGTTTTTGAGGTCAAGTATATTTCTCTCTGGACATGTCCAGAGTGTTAAATGAAGCTCCTCTTATCTATCTTGTATACATGTTAAGTTGTACGGTGAGAAAAAGGCTAGCAGGATGATAAACATCGATGTTTTATAACTTTCTGTCGAGGACGGGGCATGGTTATCCTCTAAAATCTCATGTATATAATTAACTTTCGGATGTAAGGAGAAACATTTATGGAAGGGCGGATCTCTCGATCCTAACAATGGGCTGAGAATGTGTCCACTCTTTCGAGTCATGTTTAAAAAAAACAAAATAGAAAAAAAAGGGTACATTTCAAGTTAAGGTGCGTTGACCTCCCCTCCGGACATGGTTCTTCCTGAGAAAGTTTGTAGGCGTATCCTCTTGAATCTCATGTATATAATTAACTTTCGGCTGTAAGGAAGAACATTATAGAGGGCGTATCCTCCTATCTATACGATGGAATGAGGAAATTATTAAGGCGTTGCATTTTTTAGAGAATGGGGTCCACTATTTCGAACGCCTTTAAAAAAAATTATAAAAAAAGTAGATTTACAGTTAAAGTGAGTTGCCCCCCCCCCTCTGCAATCTAGCTGAAGTACCTTGAAGAAGGTAATGTGTATAAGTACAAAAAAGAATTATCCAATAGAAACAGATATGCGTGCGCATAGAGAAACTTTTTCTGTATGGTGGGGTGGAAGTTCCCGCCTCCATATGGAAAAGACTTTTGAGTATAAAGACGCTGGTCTTAGTACTTTAGACTTTAGTATCAAATTTTGAAATGTAAGAGCAATATTAGGTAGAGACTCTTAAACTATGGGCGGAGTAGTTTCAAGTGTGTCAAGGCTAATTCCGTAGGTAGTGGGGGGATTTTAACTTGTTAAATCCTGTAAATCTGATCTGCGTGTGCGTCTTTCCTGATAATATAAAAGAAGCCTCGACTGAAATGAAACATCTAATTCAACTGTGACCACAGATATACACGGAAGGAACGAGCAATGGCTGGTAAGTACTTGAATATGTTATGTGTTTGAGAAGTATAATCATTTTGTACGGATATCATCTTTTTTCAATATTATAATAGCGTGCTTTTTTAAAAAACATATACGTTCTGTTTCCCTTCTATATTAGCTTATTCATGCATGTGTTTCGTGAAAAAAAAGTGTTAATAATTGAAACTCTTTATCTCGTTTTTTGTAAGTTTAAACGTTTCAATTATGATCGAAATTACCAACTTAGTTTGATCTATATAAATGGAACACTTTCAGTTATTTTTTTGTCAATCATTGAACGGTAGTCATGTTTAACCACATATATCAGTATTCGAAGTCTTCAAAAATATGTTCTTAATATCTGTAAATTGGACTGTACATAAATATATTCTAGACTAAAAGAGTTTGTTTTAAATCGTTATGTTACAGATCAACTCATGCAAGAATTAAATGAATTGGCGGGAGGATGTAAGATTCTTCCAACAAGAAAGCTGAGGGAAGTGGATCAAAATACGCCATTTCAAATCAAGTCACTGAAAACAGTAGCGACCAAATATGGAGACAGAATCGTCTTAGAGCTAGACGAATTCCAAATATTTCTACCGGAACGCTTTAAGAATATGACTGATGTTCAGAAGAAGACAATAAATGAGGGAGGTGTTCAATTGGTCTATATGGGGCAAGAGGCCCTATCCACGGGATACAAGAGGCACAGGATTACTTTTTTACAAGCAAAGGTATGTGTTATAAAAAGAAGCAGTTTTATATACAACACCTGTAAAAAACCATTGTTCAAAAATTTCTAATAATGCATTTTATTATTTCAGACATCTCAGTAAAGTCAGACGGAGGAGTTTCACACAGCGTCGCAGCAGTACCATCAGACTGCCAAGGTAAGACATAAATTATAAATCTACTTATTTATTGTTTTTTTTAAAAAGTAACGTTATCTTTTTCCGCATTATTACTTTTTTTAAAAAATAAAAGTATCTTGCTTTCATTCAGTCTTATATAAATCATCTTAATACATAGTATATAAAAAACAATAATTTTGTACTTAAAAAAACACATACAGTTAGAAAAAATAGAAGTCATAATCAACATTACATATAAACATGTTTAAATTTTGATGTCTGTCATGAGCACAATCGTAGAAAAACTTTCCATTGAGATTTATAATTAATATTGGTTATTATTGTTGTTGATGTTATTGTTGTTAAAACATTAGAATGTTTTTCTTATATGTATTTGATAAAGCATACAGCATATATAATGTGTGAAGTATAATATTAACTTTACAAAATTTATCTTACCATAAAAAATTATTAAAAAGTTATAATGCATGCATACCTTATATATTTCATGCATAAGAAACAAGACATTTTACTGCATAATTCGCTTCTCTTTACCTGTTAGGCAGGATAATAAATGTGTTTAGAAAAAAGTCATAATGCATGCATATCATATATATTCCGGCTTAAAAATAAAAAAAAGACATGTTAATGCATAACACGCTTTTCTTTTCAGATTATAGCGGCTAGTAAGGTCGGAATATACTAATAAGATTTGTATTATTTCAGACAGTGTTACGCAGGCTCCTGTTATATCTGGAACGAAGAGAAAATCCTCGGAAACCGATGGGACCTCTGCAAAGATATCTAAAATGGAATCGGTGAGTGAGCAGAGAAAAAAGGATTTGACATGTAACATTATAGAATCAGCATTTAAAAATCGCATTTACACAAGTCAGATAAACAATACATTGAATATGATAGATCCCGAGTTATTTTTGAATGAATGTAAGGCTCTAGTTACCAATGAAATTAGGAATAATCTGGCACGATACACTTCGGGAATAAAATTTTGTGGTACGTTAGTATGCCAGTATATAATACAGACTCCTGATGATGAAAAAATTGAATCATTTAATTTTCATAGCAAAATGGAAGCTATATTAAAGAGTACAGATACTACTGAATGGTATGAGAGTAAACTTAAAGAACCTATTCTTTCAAGTATCGATACATTCGAATCAAAAAGTAGTTCCAAATCTCTATATCAGATAAGCTCGTTAGTGCTAAATGCCTGTCCTTATGATCCTTTAAATGCAGGATGTTATACAAAGCTTCCGGAATACATAAAGAACAAAAAGGCGATAACTAATATAAAAAATGAAGATAACAAATGTTTCGGCTATTGTCTGCTTGCATCTAAATATCCTGCAAAGACTAATAAACATAGAGTTAGATCTTACTCTAAGTATAACATGTTTAAAGAATTCGATTTCAGCGGAATAACATTTCCTGTATCTCTTGATGATATTGAAAAATTCGAAAAGCAGAATCAAAATATATCTATTACAGTATACGGCCTAGACGACCATTCAACAACTTTGCTCTATCATACCAGAGAAATAAAAAAACATCATGTAAACCTGTTAAGAATAGGCAATGATAGCAAATCACACTATTGTTTAATAAATGATATATCCCGACTGTTGTCTAAACAGATAAATAAAAGCAAACGTAAGATGTGTATATGTGAAAGCTGTTTGAGGAATTTTTCAAATGAGACAAATTTAGCCAAACATAAACTTAAATGCGAGAAATCTCAAGTTTTAACTATGCCTGAAATAGGTGTAAATGATAAAATTGAATTCAATGCATATTCCAAGTGTACAGCGGTTCCATTCGTCATTTACGCTGATATCGAATCGATACTTAAAAAGGTTCACTCATGTCAGCCATCTGATGACAGTAGTTGGACAAGAACGCTGCAGAGACATGAAGCGATTTCAATATCGCTAAAATTAGTATGCGAGTATGATGATTCCTTATCAAAATTCAAAATTTTTAGAGGCCCCAATGCGATTCAAGATTTTTTCAAGGAACTTACTGTAATTGCCGATGATGTCATGGAGGTATATTCACATAAAAAAGAACTGAATATGTCCGATGAGGATGAAACCAATTTTCAAAATGCAAATCAGTGTTACCTATGTAAACATGACTTTGAGACTAATGTGACAAAAGTCAGAGATCACTGTCACATTTCGGGTAAATATTTAGGTGCAGCTCACAATTCTTGTAACTTGAACAGAAAACTACCAAACTTCATTCCAATTATTTTTCATTGTCTATCAAATTATGATGCTCATTTTCTTGTAAAAAATCTAGCTTACGATCAAGAGCCTATAACATGCATCTCGCAGACATCTGAGAACTATCTTTCGTTCAGTAAGAGATATACCTCAGGTGGGAAAACCATATATTTCAGATTTCTTGACAGTTATAGATTCTTAGATGATAAATTGAGCAGCTTAGCTGACATGCTAAACCCCGAGAACTTTAAAATTATTAATGAAGAATACAAAAATCCTATACATCGAGAGTTGATGACGCGGAAGGGTATTTTTCCATACACTTATCTAGATTGTATAGAGAAATTGGATGAAAATGCATTACCGGATGAAATATTCTTTGACGACATAAGTCATGAAGATTACTTGCACGCTCAAACAGTATGGAGAACATTCAATATCCAAACTTTAGGAGAATATAGTGATTTATATCTTAAAACTGACACGTTATTGCTCGCAGACATTTTTCAACAATTCAGAGCGTTATGTCTAAATTTATACGAGCTGGACCCTTGTCAATATTATACCATACCAGGATTGGCATTCGATGCGATGCTTAAGACGACAGGCATTCAAATATCACTAATTACCGATAGAGAGATGATGGAATTTTTCGAATCTGGCATAAGGGGGGGATTATGTACAGTGTCTAAACGTTACTCCAAGGCAAATAACAAGTATATGACTAATTATAATGAGTCTTTACCGTCTAAATATTTATTTTATACAGATTGTAACTCGCTTTATGGTTCTGTAATGGGACATGAAAATATCCCTTATGGCGAACTTAAATGGTTAACTGAGGTAGAAATTAACGAGATCGATTTCTTAAAAATACCGGAAGACGCTGAAATAGGATATGTATTAGAGGTCGATCTGGAATATCCTAAAGAAATTCACGATGCACATAACGATCTACCACTATGTCCGAGGAGTGAGATTCCTCCCAATGATAAACATAAAAAGTTGCTAGCTACACTGTCGGATAAAGAGAAATACATTATACATTACCGCAATCTGCAACAGTGCATACAGTTGGGTTTGAAATTGAAATGCATACATAGAGCGGTAGCTTATAAGCAATCACATTGGTTGAAAAAGTATATTGATCTAAATGCTAAAAAACGAGCCGAGGAAAAGTCTAAATTTGGTCAGAATCTATGGAAAAAAATGAGCAATTGTGTTTATGGAAAATTTATGGAGAATGTCCGTTCTTATAAGGACTTCAAGCTCGTTACGAGCTGGAAACAGGCGAGAAAGCTCATATCGCGCCAAACATTTCAACGTTATATAATTTTTGATGAAAATCTTGTCGGAATCGAGTTATTAAGAGAGGAAATTCATATGTGTAAGCCTATATACATCGGTCAGGCGATTCTTGACTTATCCAAATTTATCATGTATGACTTTTATTATAACGTTCTGAAAAAGAACTTAAATGATTTAACTTTGAATTATATGGACACAGATGCATTTCTTTTTGAAACAAGTACTGATATCTATGAATTTATCAAAACTCACATACAGTATTTTGATACATCAAATTACCCGTCGGATAACGTATATGCAATACCTTTGGTAAACAAAAAAGTGCCCGGACTTTTTAAGGATGAACTCTCCGGTAGAGTCATGACTGAATATGCAGGATTACGGTCTAAATTGTATGCTTTTCGTTATGACGGTCAGCTTGTTAAAAAATCAAAAGGAATTTCAAAAATGGGAATGCGCTCAATCACATTTGAAGATTATTTGTCATGCCTGCACGACATGAATGCAACACATTTCTCTAAACAAGTGTCTTTCAGGAGTTATAAACATGACGTTCACACGGTAGAAATGAATAAAGTGGCTCTGAGAGGCTTAGACACGAAGCGTTATATGCTCAAACAATCTCATTCCACTTTAGCTTGGAATCATTATTCAATTGACACAAATACCTTTTCCTCTGAGCATGACTGAGAGTATTAAGTTAAAAAAAGAAATAAAAGAAACAAGATATTTAATGTAAAAAAAGGGGGGATTATTTTTGAAAAAATGTTTATAACCATTGAAATTAAAAGGGAGATTATTTTTGAAAAAATGTTTATAACCATTGAAATTTTTGTGCAGCTTAAATATACATTGTCATGTTGAGGGGAGAGAGGGAAATATTTACTCTTAAGTGAAAGATGCCGACATAGTCAGGGGAATAAATGTGTGTTACATGCTTAAACAATTTCATTTAACTTTATTAAAATCCTTTTTCATCTGCTCATGACTGAGATATTGTAATGTACCTGTATGTGTGAGCCTGTGTGAATTTGTAAAAAAAATTGTGCACATTCAGTGAAAAATTGAATTTTTTGTAAAAAAACTTAAATAAGTGTAGCTTTTTATGCATCAAACAAAAGATGCTAGAGGGGAGGGTGGATTTAAAATAAAGAAAGAAATATTTTCTCTGTTCTTTTCACATTTAACGCATGGATGCTGCATGTCATAGTTATGTTTTCAAGATTTGATGCCATGCTAAAAGTGAAAACAGTTTTGAACACTGAGAAGCCGTGTTCCCCATAGTTAAAAGTCTCTGCCTAATAAGGGCTCTTACATGTCAGAATTTTATACTCAAAAAAACATTTATAAGTACTTTCGTTTATATACATTATATCTTGTAACAGTATAAAACTTTAGATTAATGTTTTTTATGTGGCTGTGGGATGTATAGCAATACATGATGATTGTAATTAATATTTCACGATGTGATTGATGTTGGATGGGAATATGGATAAAATTTGATGCCATTGATGCAAAGATTTGATGCCATGCTAAAAGTGAAACAGTTTTGAACACTGAGAAGCTGTGTTCCCCATAGTTAAAAGTCTCTGCCTAATATGGGGCTCTTACATGTCTGAATTTGATACTCAAAAAAACATTTATAAGTACTTTCGTTTGTATACATTAGATTAATGTTTTTATGTGGCTGAGGGATGTATATCAATACATGGTGATTGTAATTAATATTTCACGATGTGATCGATGGTGGATGGGAATATGGATAAAAATAACATGATGGTTGGGAATGTGGGGGGGTAACAAAAATAATAAAACTGAGGTTTATTTGAATAACGTTTCTTTTTATTTCATCCCAAAGATCAAATATACAAACACATCCCGAAATCCTTCATTTTTTTCACAGCTTTTTTTTTATTGCAGCTACACTACAGCATCGTGTTCTATCCACTCAGCTTTAGGAAAACCTAACCACTTAACAAGTAACTTATTCCCACGTCGGCGCACGACTTTTTCAATCAGATAGGTATCAGGGTACTGAGTTTTTAATAATTCATGACCATAAACTCCTCCCTGTATTTCCACTCCATCACTGTCCTGAAGAACATAAGTAACCGGAATTGTATTCCTTATCCTAATAATACGAAATATTTCAGTGCTCCAATTCGGTGTGTACCCTTTCTCCAGTAAGCCCTTATGTCTAGATATTCTGACATAATCTCCGATGTTGAATTTCTTGGCATTCCGCTTCTCTTTACCGAAATTGTCACGACGATACACGGTGAGGAGCAGATCATTGTTGCTGACGTCGACAGGTCGCATTCTGATCGTCGAGTGGTAAGTATTGTTGTAGGTATTTATGATTTCCGGTAGGAGATCAAGCCATTTATGAGAACCTCTAGCCAAAAATTCTCTATGCATCATACCTTTAAGTGTTCGTATTAAACGCTCGACAGCAGCAGCCTTTATGACGCTGAATGTACTATAATGATTAATTCTATGTTTAGCCATTAATTGCCTGAAGTGTCTATTGTAAAATTCTTTGCCATTATCCGATTGGATATTCTTTGGTGCCGAATCCAATTGAGCTAATATATTACTCATTGCTTTTGTAACATTAATCCCACTCTTGTCCTTCAGAGGTCTTGCATAAGCCATTTTTGAATAAAAATTAATGGCAATAAGAATGTACTTATAGTTCCTATTTTCTTTTGCATATGGAATCATTTCTATAAGATCTATTTGCAATAAGTCATTAACACCTTTACTAATTATTTTTCTGCGAAGGAACCTCCGTCTGGCAGGGGAATGTAACTCGCCAGCGATGTTTCGTCTGATCATGCTATTACTTTTGTGGTTTTCAATTCCGTGACGATCTCTTGAATTTCAGATGAATGATTTAAATTTCCAGCCTGCTGCGATGCGATAAGTAATTTGAGTCTATTGACCAGAATGTTAGGGTCAGACCAGTACACATAATCCACACCCCTATCGGGCACGTGTTCCTTCCATTTGAGACCCGATCCAGTCCTACTAGCAATTAGACCTCGTATTATATTTTTATATTTATATCCCTTGCTCGACCTCAGTCGACCGCTTCTGTTGTATCCCTGTCTGTGAACTAGAGTTTTTTTCAAAATCTCTGAATATGTATCCAGATCATCTTCAGTATACGCGGAACTTCGAGGTACTCGCTTGAATAACAACTCGTACAGCCCGGGGCTAGCCTTATAGGTCTCTTCTCCTATTTGAATAGTGTCGTCTACAAATATGATTCTTTTATTACCTAACTTATAATCAGCATCTTCATAGCGTACACCATAGGTGGCATCCATATCGCTAGCGCTAGCTGTACGAACCTTCTGCAAATACTTTGAGAGATCGTCATCGTCATAATCATCATCATTTTCTTCTTCTTCTTCTTCTTCTTCTTCTTCTTCTTTAGGATTTTGCTTCTCCTGATTCTTGATTATATTATTTAGAGGATCGGTTACAGGCTGTAGCACCTCGGACATTATACGTTGAGTTTCGAACTTGAGACCCTTTAGGGAACGTAACTTTTCCCTTATTGCCTTACTGTGTCGGGCGATGGATTGTTTGAGTCTGATACCTTCAGCATCCATCTTTATATTGAATGAATATTTAAATATGTGATGTCAATTTATAGGAAATTTTCAGCTCAATACTTAGAATATGCCCATCTTTTGTACGATTGGGTGGAGCGGTGAAGGTTAATTTATCACCTATCTGAATGGGTGCTGGATAACTTTCAATAATTTCATCGTTTATTGAAAAAATCGTATCTGATCTCGTATAGGGATGGGGTGGAGATATCATACTGCAGTCGATCACCTCTCCATTTACAGAAGACTTGTAGTATTCAAGTCCTGATGTTAAGGTGTATCTTTGCGAACTTCCTCTGTATGGTTTCGTTTGCAGTTTAATAATGAGCTGTCCCCTCATTTGGTCTAAAATAGCATTTATAACATTCACTTGCGATTTAAGCACACTGACACTATCCATTGTTGAGGTTATGTATTTATCCAGGGAGGACTGACGATTTACTAGAGGCTCGATATTTTTGTCTACTGCCGAAGCAATATCATTAACCATGGAAGATAGAGCTCTGTTTAATGCAGGCTGTGATTCATTTTGTTTCTTTACAACAAATTGTTTAACAAATTTTTTGGTTGCTGCGTCGCTATCGTCCACAGGATCGGCTACCTCCCTGATTCGTTTCTTTTGAAAAGAAACATTACCGTTCGAATCCTGAATGGGCGTTCTTGCATGTATATAATCTAGCATGTATTTTTTATTTGGAACATCGTCGTCGTCAATTGGAGGCAGTAGTACCTTCATTCTTATCGTGTCCAGAATAACATTGTTTTCGGCATCACGTTTGAATGCATATTTACTTAGAAATTGCATTAGGTTTTCATATTGTGCATCGAGTGAGGTTTGCACATGGTTCCTAAGCATAGCTTCAAAGTCACCCATGTGCTGATATGAAGTCTTTTCGGCGAAAGTTTGCATCCGAGTTTCAATGACAGCCGTAAGCGTATCCACATAGTGTTTAGTCGTTGCATCAGCGGCTTCTTCAGGATCCTGGATGTTGCACAATCGTTTCTTACTGAACTGATAGTTTCCCGAGCCATCTCGACTTATGATATAGCGGTTAAGCACACCCCTAGAGGGTATGATTCTCCTAGATCCGAATCTATCGATACTCATAGCTGGAATGAATGATGATGCTTATTTATTCACTCTGATAAAGACGTCAAAACCGTGTCGGTATCGTCCTTCATTCAAAGGAAATTCAGGTACTATAACAACGAAAGGTCTCGTGTTCGATCCCTGATTACTCTCCCACACTTGCTTACACAGCTCTTTAAATTCTGTATAATTCATATCAGTATTTACGTAATCATCATATATATGCTTTAAGTTGAGATTGTCCTGTCTGAAGAGTACTATCATATTTGCATTATCCCTAATTAAGTGTTTGGGTACTTTTGCATATGACTGTGCCAGGTATACTGCATCGACGTTACGATGTCTACCCATGCTGTAATACGATGCTATCTTGCCCTGTTTCTCATTGATGACATCATCGAATACAAATATCGAATTTTCCTTAGCGTCAGAGGTCGGGAGCACTTTTTCGCCGTCCTCAAAAGTATATACTCCTATATCGGGTATGGTTTTCAGTACTTTGAGCAGATATTGATATTTCGATTGATGTAACGATTTCGAGTAAATGTAGAGATTTTCAAACCTTAGACCATTCTCGTGGATTAACAGATTGAGTAGTACGTTCGTCTTCCCGGCATTGGAGCTTCCCAGTATGAGAGCTCTGACGTTGCTCGGGAAGAGAGATCCATGTCTACCGACGCGGATGTCATCGTCAAAATCCAGGACTTGTATAGGCAGCGAACACTTTTGCTTCACTACTTCCATCTTGCAACTAAGGTTATAAGCCATATCTATTGATTTTTATTTCATAGTATACGATGAACTCTGGACGAGTTCGGAAGTCTAGCAAAAAAGGTTCTGGAATAATTAATTCATTAATTAACTCTCTTCCTTTTGAGGCTCATTTGCCAGGGTACAGATTCTGCGGTCCTGGAACAAAACTACAAAAGCGTTTACAACAAGGCGTCGAACCCCTTAACGGACTGGACACCGCCTGCCGCGAGCACGACTTGGCCTACGCTACACATCGGGACACCGGTTCGAGACATTCGGCTGATAAGGTTCTTATAGAGAAAGCTTGGAAGCGCGCACATTACGCTGACGCTTCTTTGGGCGAAAAGCTTGCTGCTCGATTTGTAACCGCCATCATGAAGGGAAAGCTAGCCTTAGGTGCAGGTTTGCGTAAGCGTCAAAAGAGGACACTGCCGCCAGCCGCTAGGGGAGGGTTTTTACCCTTAATCCCACTGCTGGCTGCCTTGGGTGCAGCGGGTAGCCTGGCCGGGGGTGCTGCTCAGATCGCTACATCTGTGAATAAGAAACGCGCTGCAGATAAGCAGCTGAACGAGATGATTCGTCACCATCAGCAGATGGAGGCTTCAGTAAAAAGGTAGAGGTCTTAAGCACGGACGCAGGCAACTGAAGAAGAAGAAGAGGATGGGTAAAGGACTCTATTTGCGTCCAAAAAACTCGGGGCGAGGCCTGTACATATCCCGGAAAAAGCGTTAAGCGGAGCAGAGATTGAAGCCTATGCTAAACGTCTACGTATTCCCAACTTTAGAGGCGTGTACATGCTAGATAAACTACCTGCTATACCTAGACATACAGAGAGGATTGTCATTAACTTGGACACTTCGTATAATCCCGGAACTCACTGGGTTGCCATACGCAAGGATGGAAATTTAGCATTTTATTTTGATAGTTTCGGCAACCTGAAGCCTCCGGCGGAGATTGAGTCATATCTCGCAGGAGTCAGAATCATGTATAACAGACAAAGGTATCAAGATTTCGATTCTGTAATTTGTGGTCACTTGTGCTTGCAGTTTCTCTCATAAAACGCTTTAGCTACAGTGTTTGCATGGTCAAAATGAGTTATACTATCACTGTGAGCGGTTCTGATTCCAGCCTCTCTACTTTTCTAAATCCGCCACTCCATCTAGATCCTGATGGTGTTTATGAGATTGCTCTTTTGAATTTTGAGACATTTTACTCGATACCAAATATTGATCAGAGTAATAACCGTTTTCATTTCGTTCGCGATGGAAGGCTGGAGACCATAGTGATTCCGCCTGGCACGTACGAACTGGATGATATAAACAGTTTACTCAAGGAAAGGCTGGAGGTCGGCGATGACTTCATTCTACGCCCCAACAATAACACTATGAAAGCAGAGATTCGATGCCCTTACGCTATCGATTTTACTCAAGAGAAATCGATCGGTTCTATTCTCGGTTTCACCGGGGGACGAATGGTGGAGCCTCATATTCTGACAGAGTCTGATGAACTGGTGAACATCTTTAAGGTTAGCATAATACGCATCGAGTGTAGCCTTGCAAGCGGTTCCTTCATCGACGGCAAAAGCGGTCACTCTCTTTACGAATTCTTCCCATCTGTCCCCCCAGGCTACCACATCTCGCAGGAACCATCCAATCCTATATATCTACCAATCATTGATACAAATCTCATTGATCATCTCAACATTCGAGTGGTAGATCAGAACGGTGATACCCTCGACTTTAGAAACGAGACTATTACCGTGAGACTACACATAAGACGGAATGGGACTAAATTTTAAGAGATCTTGCTATAATAAAAAGCTTATCTCGAGGATGAAGCCTACTCGCTCTTCAGCACGCAAACTGCTAACATCATCTAATCGGAAGTTCCTCGAGAGGTTAGGCTTCAAGGTTCTGTAATGGATGTTTTAGATGTGACGGGAGTTCCAGCATTTGACGATAAGATTAGTAAAGAGGAGGAACACATATTCTTACCTTACAACACATCAGCCCTTGAAGCGAATGATGAAATTAGAATACCTTGCCAAGCTGAAGATTTGTACACGCTTCCTAGCAGAAGTTATTTGTACATAGAGGGAACTCTTGCTAAGCCTGAAGGAGGACCCTCTTCTTCAAAGCTGAGCAACAATGCCATGGCGTTTCTGTTTGATGAAATTCGATTGGATATGAATGGTACTACTATTGATAGAACTAGAAATCCTGGCATTTCTTCAACCATGCGCAACTATGCAGCTCTCAACATTCTGGATTCCAATCGTTTGCAGAACGCAGGATGGACCCATCCTGGAGACGATGTTGACATCGTGAACGCATCGAATGGTATCTTCAACGCTATCGTCCCTCTTTCGATGCTCTTGGGTTTTGCCGATGATCACAGGGAAGTCATACTTAATAGCAAGTTTGAACTTGTTCTCATTAGATCGAAAAATTCTAATAATTGTATAGTGGGCAATGAACCGACTGTTATTAAACTAACCAGGATCGAATGGAGGATGCCAGTGCTGCGACTTTCCGATGCCGAGAGAGTGGAGAAACTTAAACTCGTCAAGTCGGATCAGCCTCTACACGTGGCCTTTCGAACGATGGACCTTCATACTCAACCTGCAGTACCACAGACTAAAGCTTTCACTTGGAACGTTGCAACAACAACAAAGCTTGAGAAACCTCGATTTGTCATAATTGGTGCACAAATCGACAGATTAAATTACCTCGCTAAAGATAGCTCTCTCTTTGATCATTGTAATATCACAAACCTGAAACTTTATCTCAACAGTGAATGTTATCCCTATCATGACATGAATTTGGATTTCACAAATTCAAAGTTTGCTTCTCTATATGATCAGTATTCTAAATTTCAATACTCTTACTACGGTAAGGAGAATTATCCCCTTTTGAAGAGAAGTGACTTTCTGAAATATGCACCGCTATTTGTTATTGACTGCTCTCACCAAGCTGAGGAGACAGTTACTGGAGCAGTTAACATCAGACTAGAAGTTCAAGCATCAGCAAACTTTCCTCCACAAACATCATTTTTTTTGTTTAATTATTCATGACAAATTGTTCACTTACAAACCTCTAACTCATGTTGTTCAATCTATCATATAGGAAAAATGTTTTATTTTCTTTCTTTGACTGTCAATAAAAAATACATTACCAATTATATGATTTTTTTATTGATTTTAGCATACATCTCCTTAACCTTTTTCCTGATACTCCTACCTGAAATGTCATATGAACAGCCTGATTTATGAGCTTCATGCAATTGAAATAAATGTCTTTCAATGTATGGAATTAGTCTCTTGAGTCCAACTATTGCAGCTATGTCTAGATTTATAATATTTTCGTTTAGACAAGTGTTTCTCAAAACTATTTCACTGATTTTATTCATATGCAATATTATATTATAACCATATATTATATTTTCACTGTATGAAACACTTGGGAGCTTACCGTGTCTAAGATATGTTTCAATCACTGACATATTTTCAAGTATTATCACCCAGTCTTCTTTTGTTATGTATACGAATGTCTCGTCAGCTGCTATGATGTATAGGGTGGGGAGTTCGTAGTGGAGCCCTACATTCACATGACAGTTCACACTGATGGAGATGTTGTCAAGCATATACACGCTATTTGGATTCATCTTTCAAGGGCTTTTCTGGAATGGCATCGAAGATAAGTACTATAATATTATCCAGAGCAGCGTCGTTCACCTTCTTCTTGCTGACGATCTTCGGTTTGCTCCTCTTCTTATCAGGCTTCTTATCGGACCTGGAGACAAATGTACAGACGATTAAAAATGAAAAATAAAACATAGCTTGCTCTTTTGCCACTATGTCTGTCTTGTTTATTTGTACTAACCTGCCTTCTTCTTCTTCTTCTTCTACACATTCTTTCTCGTCCATGGGCTGCACGGTTCTTTCAGGCACAGGCTTCGAACGATCCACATCCTGATAGGGTGGCACATCCTCACCTTCATACATTCTGCAATTACACAGTTTGTATTGTTTTAGTTCTGATACCTCATATAGTAATATCAGTCAAAAATATATTTTTTGCATTATCTTACTTACCCCTTTAACTTATGGTACACATCGCAGTATTCTCCACAACGAAAGAATGTGGTCATTTGATCATGTTGTGAAGGTTCCTTGCAGATGATGCTATGCGTATCACCATTACAATGTTCCTCGTGCTTTTCCAGACAGTGTTGCTTCATCTTCTCGTAATCGGCAAGATTCACCCAGCATGCATTGTCGCTCTCGATAGCACTTTTGATTATTTCACTGTTCATCTTGACGGCTCACAAGTAACTGTGCACACAATTCGATCATACTCTCACCCATCAGACGTGGCTGGATAGGAGACGATTTAAACATGTTCAGTCTTGCATCAAGGTAGGGATGGTGGGGAGGAGGACGTTCTCTGTACACGTGTATAACTTGATGACCTCCTTTTTGTTGACCTTTTTTCGGTCACGTATTGCTCATAAGCTATACGAGCAATTTGGATGGAATGGGACAATGATTTGAACATGTTGATTCTTGCACCGGGGAACGACAGTTTGTGGGGGGAGGGCGATCTTAGTTTTTTTTCTTTTTTCAAAGCGAGGATTGTACATGAAGCATATCCTTTCAACTGCCATCTCTCATGATCATACACACAGGCATACGACTTCCTAAGAGATGATGATAATTCTTATTTTTTTAACATATTTATGTCATTCCTTACCCACATAAACCGATTTACACACTCCAGCATTGCAATGATTTTCATACAGATTAGCACAATTCTCTTCATTCACATTTCCAAACTTTCCGATCCCCCCGAAAAAACATATCGTCCCGCCTACTCTAGCATAGGTTTTTTTTTTCTACTCCAAAAAAAAACAGCAACAACGATTCGACGGTTCCAAAATCCACCCAAGGGATTCTGAAACAATGTTTCAGGCATCTGCGCATCGCTGTGCTGCCTTCCTCTCGTATAGGCTGTTTTCAAAAACAACGACACGACTGTTCCAAAATCTGTCATAGGTTTTTGGAACAATTTTTTCTCCCATTTAAAATGCATTGAACGGTCTTTAAAACAAGCATTCCTGTGCCAGTTCCCGTATTCCCCTACTACTCACGTCCATTCATCACTATAAAACTTTTATCTACTCCGTGTCTTTTTCCGCAAGGAAACCAACCAATGTACATATCTTGTAC
This sequence comes from Mantis religiosa, assembly GCA_030765055.1. NCBI lineage: Eukaryota > Metazoa > Arthropoda > Insecta > Mantodea > Mantidae > Mantis > Mantis religiosa. Next base: position 346,064,989 of record CM060950.1, on the reverse strand, counting down.
AATTTTCCCTCTCTATAGAATTTCACTTCCACATACTTACTATAAACATTATAATATTTTTAACATTTTTTAAATTATTAATAACACTACGAAGCAAAAAAACAAAACTCATTTTAATGCCAAACAAAAACAACTGTTACAGAACTAAAATAAATCCAAAGTTCCCCGCATGACATGCGGACACCCGAGCTAACATCAGAGAAAATCTAAACAGCAGCAAAAGCTGAGGTCCACATAATTCCACAAATAGTTGACTGGACGTTAAATCATATACCAAAGGAAATATAGCACTTACTACCACTCACACCAAGATGTAGCGTTCTACAAACTAAACTCTGAGCGGAATCTTGTTCTCTTTTTCTCATTGACAACCTAACACAAAGACGTGACCCTACTAAACTTTATCCTAAATCGCATCTGTGGTTAAACTGTACAGAAGGTGGCTATGCAGCAAAAACATTCAACACGAATGGCAGGATAATACCAAACAATATCCCGCAAAATACTTTATCTATACACACATACTCATACCTATATGTGTATTTAAGTATGTATAACTATATATAATTATTATAATTATATTATATAATTATATATATATAATTTGTCACAAATATTGTACCTTAGGAAGCCTGCATTTCCATGCAGTGATGTGCAATATATCTTAAGGCTTACCATTTTTATACAAAGTATATTCCGAATGAAACGGACAATGCAGGATACAGAAATACAATTAAAGACATATATCTATATATTCTACTTATGATACAGACATCTCAAGCATATAAAATTTCATTAAAATTGTTTTATCTTTTATGAGGAAATAAACATTAACGAAATGTGCACCATATAAAGGGATGGAGGAGCTTTGAGGAACTTCGTATCGAATCCTAGGCAGCAACTTTGATTGATGTTATTGAGATTTCGGTGTTGGATTATGCTATTCTCTTTCCTTTCTTCTCTTTCAATTACAAACACAGACTTTTTCCTTATTTATAGCTACACAAGCAGAAAAAAGGTTAATTTCCAATTATGTAGATCGAATTTTTGGGTAAAATATAGTAGTTCCTATACTTACAACTAAAGGTAGCTATTGTAGAAATTAATTAGTATCTTTAAATACGCAATCTTATATTTTATACTAAAATGTTGTTACATCCTAAGACATTCAAATATTTTATAAATGAGGTATCGGACAAATTGGGGTATTCAAATAGTTTGAATGTTGCTTTTTAAGTGATTTTTAAAATAAGCAGTAATAACTGATTCCTAATTAAAATGTATGATCAGTGCAGTGCGGTGGTAATGTATGTACATGTAATGCAAAAGTAATTTTGCTTTGTGATCAATCTGTATACAGATATGTAATTTATAGCAGAACGCGTGAATAAATGACTATCCGGGAAATTCACTCCAAGCGAGATTTCAGCCTACATTTTTGAGACATACTACCCATTTCATGGAGGTGAAATATTGCATAGTAACACATTTGACATTGAAGAGATTTGAGATACAATCTGGCTTAGATTAAGTTACCGGAAAAAGGTTTTTTCTGTGTTTTCCTTTACTGTAAGAACACGAATATCGCATAATTTTATTTTCACCCATTCCATTCACTCATCATCCGAAATGACCTATCAGGCTCAAGCAGTTCAACTTCAAAGAACCAACCTCAAAAGCACGCCGATTTCTATAACCTGTTTTCGTTTTATAATGTGTCTTATCGATACGCTTCACTAAAATCAATTCATGTCATTTTATATTTTAATTCTGATCTTCATGCAATATTTTCAACTGTTTTCAGAATTCTTAAAAATCAACTTTAATACAGCAGAGCAGTTACTGGAATATTCCAATCAAAGCCATGTTGCTATATAGCAGATGTGGTAGGTCACGAAACTCGAAGTTCACTTGTTTAATAACAACGATTGTTGAAATGTTACTAGTTAATCGTTCTAACTTTAGTTAGAACGTTTTTTCGTTCCTCGTTCTAGTTATTTCGTTACTCGTTCTAGTTCTTTATGTTGTTTAATATTTTCAATGTTTATCTGTTGACCTTAGACACAGACGCAGCAAAGTATTCAGTTGCTGCAGATGAAGAAAAACCAACTAAAACTAATGGAATTAATAGTGGACTGGGTTTATACAGCAACCGGGGAAAAAAGTAAGTACTTCAGTTTTAAAGTATTAAATATCATATTGTTAACTTTTAATGAACCATTTGTAACTGTTCTAAAATTTTCTTTGCTATAAATTTTACTGAAACATATGTGACAAGTGTATGTATAAATAGTTAATGTAATTTTATGAATATTGTGGTTGCTAGGGTATATTTAAAGAGCTATTGAGTCAAATTTTCAAATAACGTCTAATTTCAGTATGTTTTAGGAAAGTATTTAAACTAAGCACCAAGAAGGAAATAAGTAAGCCGACATGTAAATTTTTATTTTACATTTCTATACGTACATGCTAAATACTGGTGCTCTCAAGGACGAATTCCACAAATTAAAATTAGCAGAATGTGACCATAACCTGCAGAACCGTAAACCAAGAAAAGTAATAGAAGATTGCGGACTAAAAGGCCGTGGTTGACTGAGCTTCTTCATCTCTCTCACAGACTTTTCACTTGCAACTGCGGCAAGCATCGCCAATGGCGTAGAAACGTTCTTATTCTCTTCATATGTGATTCAAGTACGATTCATTTCGTATACGAAGAGAACAAGGAGAACGTTTCTACTCCACTAACGAAGCTTGCCGCAGTTGCAAGTGAAAAGTCTGGGAGAGAGATAAGGAAACCCTTGGGACACTAGAAAGTGCAATAAGTCCGTAGCTTCTATAGTCCTATGGGTTTTCCCTGCGCTTAAGAATTGGTATGATATAAAATTTTTCCATATTTGCGGTGTTTCCCCACAGTTCAATATGTGATCGTAAGCATTCCTAATTAAGTTAAAAGCACTAATATCTAGATGTTTGATCCTATCATAGTTTATTTCATTCGGAACAAGAGTATTATTCTTGTGTTTCTGAATAATGTATTTTACCTCATTTAATTTTATATCTTCTTCTGAATCATTATTTTCCACTTGGTCATTCTTATTTTCATTAACATCCACTTCTAACATAAAATCAGGTGACTCAAAATCTGGTACAATTTGTTTTAAAAAAGTTAAGTGCAATTCACTGTTGTCATTAATGTGAGTAAAGTTATTTTCTCTGGGTTTTGAAAAAAATATGTATTTCCATATTTGGGTCATATTTTTATTTCATAGTGATAGTGAACTACAGAAAGTAAACCAATTACTTCTCTTGAAATCGATTGATATATTCTTAGTTTTTTTCTATCTGTTTTTTCATGTCTAAAAATTATTAAAATTTTTGTTCCGATAAAGTTATCAAGTTTTTCTTTTCTTTGAAAAATAGCATTTTTGCATTCCTCATTAATCCATCTGGGAGGTTTAAGTTTGTTAGATTTACTTCTGATAATTGAGCCATTATTTGTATCTAAAAATTATATAACACATTATAGAATTGATAAAGTATTTGTTCGTCCTTGATGTTCTGTGTGTTATTTAAATTCTTATTGTCTTGAGAATCAAATAAATTCCAGTTGATGATTCTGTTTCTTGTTTTAAGACATTTAGCTGTTACTTTAATCTTCTGTGCACGAAAATAAATTAAGATTGGAAATGATTGTTTACCATAGTGTCTTTATGAATCATCACTAAATGTTTGAAACAGAACATAGATCTGGAGAAGTGTCTAATGGGCTTCCTGACCCCAAGCAGGTAGGTGTTCCATTGTTTAACACACATAAATTAAATTAGCCATCCATTTTGAAAATGATGCATTAAAAATATCAATGCTTCCATTTTTCTGAATAGAATTGAAATTAAAATACCCACATATTGAGGCCCTTTCATGATTCTCAAATTTAAAAATAGATTATTATCTATATTTTCTATGATTGAATAATCATTTACAATTAGACGTTCTTTGTATCCTATCATCACTCCACCACCTTGATTTTTCCTTAAAAAACCTTATTATTTTATAATGATTAAGTTTAAATTTTTGTCCCACTTTGAACCAAGTTTAAGTAATGAGAAATATGCAAATATCATGCTGTGATACAAAATTGATTAGCTCCTGTTTTTTAGTGTTTAGGCTTCTAGCCTTCCAACACATAATGTATAATTTAGTTTGGAGTTTTTGTACTTAGGATTATTAAGCTTCTTGTTAACCTTTTGGCTTGCATGACTAGAGCCAGACTGGAAAGTTCAATACCATAGCTGGGATTTGAATCACGGATCTCATTTAACCCAATTACTTACTTTTCTTGGCTAACTTTCTCGACATCTACAGTTGCCATTTTTTCTTTAAGGAGCTGAGAAATAAGACCCTGTTTTTGGATAGATAGAGTCAACCTGAGAAATTCAATGCCATGGCCAGGATTTCAACCACGAATCTCATGGTTTCTGTCCAGTCGCTCTTACCCATTGAGCTACCATGGCTAACGTGCCGTCCTGACATTAAATTTTTCAATTGACACATATAATTTCCCGATAAACCACTAGGGTCTCTCGTATTCGAGATACACCGCTTTGGCGACCTGAAATTTTAAGTACATGAGTCCCAGGCTTCTTCATTAAACTCTTATTATTTAAGTTAATTGCTGGAAATTAATCATTTGTTCGCACTAGCCGTATATAGGATAATGTTTTGGGATTCACAGACTCAACCTGAAAAATTCAATGCATTGCCTATCTATCCAAAAACCCTAGCCTATATACGGCCTATATAGGCCCTTATTATTTAGTTAATTAATGGAAGATAATCATTTCTTCACACTAGCCATATATAGAGTCAACACGAAAAATTCAATGCCATGGACGGGATTTGAACCATGGACCTCCTGGTTTCCGTTCAGTCGCTCTAACCCATTGAGCTACCATGGCCAACCTGCCATCAGGAGAGGTTTGTTTAGGAATGCTTTGTCTACTACGTACTCTATTGTTACCGTTATCAGTAACGTTTTGTAAGTCTGTGGTTGCTACTTCACATAAAGTATGAAATCTAATGCCAGTATCATTCCTTTCTTGCTTTCTATGCATATGAATGCTTGTTTTTTATGAGATAGATAGCTTCAAATCTTAAAATTCTCATTTTATTTATAGTATCAAAAATTTTAGTTTCCAATGGAAATATTAGATATTCATGTGATTCAGCATGATGTTCACCTTCACAGTTAATACAACAAACTTTATCCGAGGAACAGTCATTCACATTATGTTCTCTACTGCATTTTATGCATACCTGATTATTTCCATATCATTTCATTGAGTGACCAAAACTGAAACAATTTTTATATTTGAAAGGTTTTTCCTTAAATGCTGATACTGGACAAGCAATGTCATACATGAATATTCTTGCAGGTAACATGAGAGATCTAAAAGGTAGAAATACTGTTTGAGAAGGTACCATTGTAACATTTGCCTCATCATCCACAGTATTTCATGGAAACCTATACGCTTTTATCATTTCGTAATTACAATCATTTACAGAACTCTTGATCAGTCCTCTTCTGTTACATCAATATCACCTCCTTTAATTAATCACTTTGTGATACAGCTTTAATAAGGTAAGTAACTTTTGGTATGGCGTTTTTCATCAAAATTAGATTCCAAGAATTTGTTTGCCTGGATATATGTACTTAAGTGTATTTCAAATCTATTTCTTCCAAATGGAATTACATTATTAACCTTAAAAGTACTTTTATAAATCATCCTACCAAATTTCATTGGATGGATTTTGTTCACATTACCCTGGTCAAGTTTATGGTTACCACATAAGGTCCTAAATCTTTGTAGTTGTATTTAATTGCTTGATTTTATGTAGATTGTCCATTCCTTTATTATTATTACTGTTATCTTCCAACTTTTAATTGCTCTCTTCATAACATCTGGAACATCATGAATAATGGGTTTACAAGGCTGTACGTTATTGTTAATTACACACCGTAAAGGGCGGTAGTATATTTTTAATTAAGACTATAGTAAATAATTTACCCTATTTAAATTTATATAGTAAGTTGTTCCGTAACCTGTTTAATATCTATAAAAAACAAAGGGTACTTAACTTAATGTACATGTCTAGGTTACCGCAAATATTACACTGCTTATTGTCGCTCTACTAACATTTCCTTTGGAGCTGTTATATGTGTATCCTCTTTCCCTAAGTTACCATTTTTACATACCTATACTGGAAGGTAAGTATGGAAGTATTGCCTATAAGGCCTGCTTTGTAAACTTCTAATAATTTTAAATATTCACTACACTGGTTGATCCTCCAAAGGGATAAATATAATCATAATTAACCACAATCACAGAATTGAGAGTCTTGTTTACAAATGCTATATAAACAACTAAGCTAATTCCTGAAAACATGGATAAAATATAAACATATATTTACTCCGAGGAATAATTTCCTTGGTACTTTTAGCAGCTAGATTGGTGCAGAAAATATTCAGTAAGCATAAATGACATAAAGTACTAACTTAATTCAATCGTTAACAAATAACTGAATATTGGAAATTATATTTAAAGTCAATTTAAATGTATCACACTTGATGATATATCAGCACAGCAAACAACGAAGAAAATCGAAGTTACATATTTATGGCTTATGCCATACTTTAAGTATAGTTGCCAGAAATCAGTGTTTAGAAAGCAGTTTAGATCCGTATCTTGTTTAATTCAGCAATTACTTACAAGATGCGAGGAATAGCTTAATACCAGTTATTTTATGCTACGTGCTCCCAGTAACAAGTGGAACAAAAGTTTTTACTTGAAAATCAATTCATACCTTGATATCTTGAATACTTAGTCTTTTATTTTTATTTTATGGTATTAATTTTTGTTCTAATTTTTTTACCATATTCTAAGAATCTGTACAATAATGTATGATATGAAAGATGTGCTAACTAAATCACAAAACGTAGACCACACGTTCTAAAGTATGAAAGAAAGTACCAACATTGCGCATTATATTTAACTTATTCTGTTTTATCTATATAAGGATGGCATCCAATAGGAATTTTTTGTTTTCAAAATCAGAGCAAAACTATATATAACTATATATTGACTGGTTGACGTATATAGGTGTAATTCCATCCACTCTCATTTTATTTCATTTCCTTATTGGTTGGGTATTTCAGGACTCAAGTGGTGAACCTCCCGGTAAAAGTTATCATAAGGACATAAGCTAAGCTACCGATACGAATG
>CM060950.1:345950300-346056709 GCA_030765055.1 Mantis religiosa | reverse complement strand
AACATCACACACTATGGAAACTAATTTTCATGTGTGTGTAAGCCTAAGTTTGGTAAAGTAGAGTGAGACAGCTGGGATTTGAATCATGGATCTTATTGTCTCTGTCCAGTTGCCCTTAGCCATTACAACATGTCACACAATTAATATAATTGTGAGTCAAACTAATACTAAATGCTATCTAGAACGCGTTTCATTAGGATCTTCCTAACATCAGCTGTTGTCGATTAATGGATGTCAGTTTGGTGAACTCCTCGGAGGCGATAGGTGTGTCTCTGTCAGTATCCTGATGAACTTGAAATTTGGTTTTTTTTCAAAGGTAGTGTCGAAATTAAACAATTTTCTTTCATGTTTCTTCATGAAGATATTTTTCCATGTGGTTAATGCAGCTGGACCTTGGACACTTCTTAATAAGTGAATTTCTTATTCTATATCATGATTCTCATTCCAAAAATGGTACGCTACTGCCGATTTATCTATTTCTTTGTTCCTGATGTTCCTAAAATGCTTTTTAAGCCTAATGTTCAAGTCCCTTTTTGTTTTTCCTATGTAAAAGTTGTCACAGCCCTTGCAATTTATCCGGTACACACTTGTAGGATAGATGGAGTTTTAAGCTACAAATTGTTATATTTGTATATATATAAAGTTAACTAATGACACTGGGGAATAGTTGATTTGCATCATTTTCCCCCTGGCTTCCCAATATAAAGCCTGTAGGTTCCCACTTTTGAGACCATTACATTTGTCCAAATGGTGTTTGTTCATGACATCCTCTTTACAGATAGCGCACTTGGGTGCAGGTATGCAGTGTACTTTAAAAAGGTGTTCTGCAAGACAATCATGGCTAGTTTCCATTCTAAATAGGGCCACTACAGTTTTTGTATGTCAGTTTTGTCTCCAATGTTCTTATAATCCTTGTCTTTTAGTTTATCTTCTTCATCAAGTCTCTGCTGTCTTTTAAAATGTAGCTTAATGTTGTTTAATTTTTTGTTAATTTCAATTTTTCTTACAGGTTTCATATTTGTTTTTGACTAATGGCACTGGGGATTAGTTGATTTGCATCATTTTAACCCTGGCTTCCCAATATAAAATCTGTAGGTTCTCACTTTTGAGACCATTACATTTGTCCGAATGATGTTTGTTGATGATGACATCCTCTTTACAGATAGTAGGTACACTTGCATTCCTCCGGCATTCCAAAACAGCACTGAGATGTCCTCTTCTTTTGTATTGGGAAGCATACCTGTGTTGTAGTCCATTTAGTGTTACCCAGGGCACACCACGTGGAGGCGGACTACGTTGATCCCGTTGTTGGTTTCATATTTTGAATTGCATTTTATTTTGCTAGTTGGTCAGAATTTTCATTACCTAAAAGTCCAACATGGGCTGGGATCCATTGTAGGGTGACACGATTTCTTCAATAAAGAGTTTTAATTAAACTTCTTATTTCTTTAATGTTTCTTGTTGTTTTGTTTTTATAATTTACAATCCCATCTATGGCTGATTTTGAATCTGTTAAGATAACTATGTTTTTCTTTAAGTACGGTCTGTATAGGATGTTCTGCAGTCCTGCTTTTATGGCTGTTAGTTCTCCATCAGAGTGGCTTGAAATTTCATCTAGTGTTAGATACTGTGCGAAATGTTTGCAGTATACTCCTGCACAACCATCTTGTTTGTTAATAAAGGATCCATCTGTATATATTCAGAGCCATTCTTTTTCTGGATATCTTTCATTTTCTGTGGCTATTGCTATTGCTCTCATTTCATCTGGTGAATGAGAGCAATAGCAACAGCCAACGAGAATGAAAATATTTGTATATATTCACTAGCTTATTTATGAATGCTGCCATCTTCATGTTGAGGTCGGAAACTTTTTAGACTACCCTTGTATACATAAGACAACTACCTGAATGGCAACCTACAATGCTTAAATACTGTAAGTACTTTCCAAGCTTTGGCCTACTCATGGCTAGAATGAAAGAACAATTTCCACTGATTGACCTAATAGTGGTGGGAAGTCTAAGTGCTGTTTTATGATCCTGTTAAAAAAAATCAGTGTTTCTTCTGTTGTCAAACAGTCAAAAAAGTGATCCTAGAACAATCTGTAATGGCTTGTCAGTAAAAATGTGTCCCATTATTCTTTTAGTAGTTACAGGTCATAGTGAGGTGCTTTATGCACTTGCGCAGTTTCTTCTGAAGTCCAATTTACAGTAATGTGATTGTTAGGCATTTCAGAGGCAATCATTTGAAACACCAATTTCTCCTAGTTTAACTGATCTAAGTTTGTCAAGTTTATTAATGATTATATGTATAGTTGTGGTAGTGCATGTTTTAAACTCCCTGTGAGCAGTTTTGTGTTTGATCTACAGGTAACGACACCAACTAACGCAGCAAGTCCTACTAGATGGTGATCATCCATGCAAGCTTACCAATGTCGTTGGACTTGATGTGTGCAAGTTTGATGATGTCCTTGTGAGTCCAGCCATGACGACCAACAATCTTTGTCACACAATGTGCCAATTCCATTGCATCCATTTTCTGATACCAGTTATTAACTGCTCTCTTTAAGCCACGCCCCCAACCTAACAAGGGGTCTGACAGGCTCTGGGCAAACGAGATGAAGTGGAATAGATATTCTGGGGTCTTGCACACCGTGCTCACTGCATTATAGGCTGCCTCTTGCAACTTAACTCTCGTTGTCTGCTTGGCACATACTGCTAGAGCAAACAGCAATGCCTCTGGGCGTGTGTAATAACCATCACCAAATGCCTGCACAATATATCAACAGGTAAAAATATTAACATTTCAATTAGTTGCAAGTTCACTCAACTACAATAAACACAGAGAACTGAATTTCATTTAAAAATCTGATAAAGAGATTACACTGTGGCTCTTGAGTAACTTTACAACAGTGTTTAGAGAGTGCTTATAGTTAACACCTTCTATAAAAGTGTTACAAACAAAAATGTTTACACCAAAAATTGCAAAACAGTTCAAGTTTCTAGTTAGATGTAGAGACAAGCTTTAGAAATAATGTAATGTTAACATATACCAACATTACATCAATACTGGAGTACAAGAGAGCTGCTAACTGCTTAACATTAGATAGCATTCAACTAATTTTACAGAAAGAGGATTGGTATAAGAAAAGCCAATCAAATGCTAAATTCACGTTAGCTCTCGCTTCTTCCTCTCTGCCCACAACACACCGTAAATCCAGCGCTCAACTTATCTTGTGCTCATGCGAAGAAATTTATATAGGGAGGACAAAAAGAAATATAGGCACTAGAAAGAAAGAACACTTCAGGCACTTAAGATACAGAAATATTGATAAGTCTGCAATTGCAGCTCATTTCTGATCTGAAAATCATGAAATTGAAGATAGCACCGAATTACTAAAATACATACAAAAACATAGTGAACTCGTCATATGGGAGAGAATATACATAGAAAAACATAAAAACCAACTAATGAACTTTGAAATCCTGCCAGAAGAGAATCCCACATTTAAGTTCATCACTATATCAACAGATGGCAGCAGCAACTCCAGAATTACCCACACTACTGGATCAAGCTTTATTTGCATAAGAGCCAAAGATGCAAACAATGATTTGCGAAGCATGTCCTCAAAATAGGTACGTAACCGAAGCAGATGTGTAATAAATACGACTCATCTATAAATTAATAATTATCTTGTGCTGTTAACACAGTAATGTCAAAATTAATGTAAAAAACTGCTTATACTTGGTCTTTTAAATACTTCGTCATAAAAAAATAAATAAAATAAAATGTAAGTGACAGAGTATTTAAAGAAACAAACTACAAATAATATAATTTTGAGTTGAACTAATACTCAATGCTCCACTTATTGCTAATATTTACCTAGCACCAGCACCAGCACCAGCAGCTGCTGCTTTAGGGCGCACAACAGCTGAGGTCATTAGCGCCCGAAATTAAACTGTGGCAGGAAAAGAGAAAGGAAAAAAAAAAAACTGCCTACATTCAGGACTAAACGCTTAAAACATTAAGATGTTAAAAATCACTAAAACCACTAAAAATCGTTAGAAAAAACGCCAGGGATCGTTAAAACATTAAAAACACTGAAAGACGTAAAACATTTAAAATTGGAGTGTCGAAAAACTCCTAAAATGAAAAAGTGAGAAAATCAGATGCGACTATGCATTCCACTGAGCTGTAAAAAGGTGAGGAGGCCCTCCACAGCACCAGCGTCGTCCCTAAGCAAGACACAGAGATTTGAGGTCAAACACAGGGACGAACGCAACGTTCTGTAGAAACGGCACTCCACTAAAAGGTGGCGCACTGTCAAAGCCTCACCACAGTGAGAACATTGAGGTGCTGGTTCCTGGCATAATAAATATTGGTGGCTAAAACGGCAATGCCCAACAAAGTCTGGTTAAAATAATCTCTTCCCTGCGAGAAGAGCGCAAAGACGTGGCCCAGGGAAGAGGAAGAGGTTTCACCTCCCGAAGTTTGTTCCCAACTAGCGCGGACCAGCCGTCATGCCAACGCATGAGGATGGCGCGGCGGAGGAAAGCAATGAGATCTTCAAAGGGAACGGAGTCGCTGAAAACAGTGGGAGACAAATTCGCGGACTTCGCGGCAGCATCAGCAGCCTCATTGCCCGCGATGCCCACGGGCCCGGGAACCCAAACAAACGACACGTGGAACCCATAATTAGCGAGGGAGTGGCTGGTCGTGAATACGCTTTACCAATGGATGACTTGGGTACAGGAGACGAAGGCTCTGGTGAGCACTCAGTAAATCGCTACATACTGCATACTGGTCCGAATGCTGCTGGCGGATAAAGAGAAGGGCCTGGTAGATGCTAAAATGTTCAGCGGTTAAAATCGAGCATTGCCGGGAAAGTCGATACGTAAAACTCTGCTCGGCAGCAACGAAGGCACATCCGATGCCATGGTCGGATTTGGAGCCATCCGTAATAATAAAACAGTGGTCATTAAAATGCTGCTGGAGATCTAAAAAGGCGGAACGGATGACTGAGTTCGGTACCGCAGATTTGGGCATGAACGTCAACCCCAGGTGGAAGAGGGTGTCACCCCGCGACCAAGAAGGGAAAGTAGTTTCCTTCCGAGGTAATACTGGCGATGGTGTCACGTCCAGAGCCCGAAGTAGCAACCGAAAGCGAAAACCGGGCGGAAGTAAGGCTATGGGACTGACGGCGTACTGGCAATCAAGGGAGGAATCAAATAAAAGCTTAGACGTAGGGTGTGTGGGCAGAGAGAGAAGGCGGCATGCGTAGGAACATAGAACGTCACGCCTGTAGCACAGGGGAGGTTTGGCTGCCTCAGCATACAAGCTGGGGACAGGGATGGTTGGAAAAGCTGCCGTAGCTAGTCGGAGCCCTCGATTGTGCACAGGGCTCTAACGATTCAAGATGGAAGGTCGTGCCGACGAATACATCACAATCCCATAGTCGAGCTTAGATCGCACCTGCAAGAGCACGGTCCGATCAGCTCCCCAAGATGTACCATATAAAACACTTAAGATGTCGAGAGTTCGGTCACAGCGGTCTCTCACGTAAGAGATATGAGAGTTCCAGCTCAGCTTCCTATCCAACACCAAACCTAAAAATTTAGTTTCCTCTGCAAAAGGAAGCGGATGGGGACCGAGGCGGAGCGATGGTGAAACAAAGGCTTTACGGCGCCAAAAGTTCACGCACACGGTCTTCTCAGTGGAAAAATGGAAACCGTTCTGGAGGCTCCAAGTGTAGAGGCAGTCTAAGCAGACCTGGAGCTGACAAGAGCTGCAATAGATGGCGAAATCCACAAATAAAGATGAGGATATCCCTGCGGGAAGACGCTCACTGATGGAATTGATGGCGATAGCAAACAGGGAAACGCTGAGGACCTAACCCTGGGGTACACTGTTTTCCTGATGGAAAACATCGGATAAAACAGACCGCAGCCGAACACGAAAGGACCGATTCTTCATGAATTCCTGGAGGAATATGGGGAGGCGACCACGAAGCCCCCACTGATGTGTGGTACGTAGTATTTCAGTCCTCCAACAGGTGTCGTAGGCTTTCTCAAGGTCGAAAGAGGTGGCCACAGTTTGGCAACGGCGGAAAAAGCCGTTCATAATATGCGTCGAAAGGGAAATCAAATGATCGGTGCTGGAAAGGTAACGGCGAAATCCGCATTGTATGTTGCACAAAAGGTTCTCCGACTCGAGCCACCATCGTAAGCGCCCATTGATCATTCGCTCCATCACCTTGCAAACGCAACTGGTGAGAGAGATAGGTCGGTAACTGGAAGACAGATGTCGGTCCTTTCCTAATATTTACCTAGAACGTGTTTCGTTAGGATCTTCTTAATATCAACAGCTGTTGTCGGCTAATGGACGTTGGTTTGGTGAACTCATTAGAGGCGATAGGTGCATCTCTGTCGGTATCTTGATCAACTTGAAGTTTGGGTTTTCTTCAAAGGTAGTGTCAAAATTAAACAATTTTCTTTCATATTTCTTTGTGAAGATTTTTTCCCATGTGGTTAATGCACAATACACTTTTTATATAATGATGCATTAAAAACTACTTAATTTACAAAATCCTGCAATAAAATTTTCCACAGAAAAAGAGACAAACAATGAAATCCCTTTCTTAGATCTGAAACTTACCAGAAAACATAAAACTTGAATTTGGCATACATAAGAAGGAAACTCACAGGAAATTTCATAAAATCAGATGGATATAACCCAAGACAGCACAAGCATGCTGTTAACAGTTTAACTTACAGGCTGATTAATGTACCTTTAAACAAGATAGAATATATCAAAGAGTACAATAATATCATTCACATTGCAGAACACAATGAATTCAGTGCTGAATTGGTTAAAAAGAAAATTGATAAATTCAAAAGACAACAAAGATGTAAACAATACTCTTTCCCCAATCAGCAATAAAACCTCATACAGAAAATTTACATATCATCCCAGAGCTACACACCTTTTCCAAAAAGTCTTCAAAGAACAGAATATTACTTTGGCCTCACAGAACAAATTTAGTGTACAACACCTTGATACAAAGGAGATACCTAGACAAAAAATCAGGTGTGCACCGGATAAACTGCAAAGGCTGTGACAACTTTTACATTGGAAAAACAAAAAGGAATTTGAACTTTAGGCTTAAAGAGCATTTTAGGAACATCAGGAACAAAGAAATAGATAAATCGGTGGTTGTGTACCATTTTTGGAAGGAGAATCATGAAATAGAACAAGAAATCTACTTATTAAAAAGTGTCCAAGATCCAGCTGCATTAACCACGTGGGAAAAGATCTTCATAAAGAAATATGAGAGAAAATTGTTTAATTTCAACACTACCTTTGAAGAGAACACAAACTTCAAGTTCATCAAGATACCAACAGAGACGCACCTATCACCTCCAATGAGTTCACCAAACCAACGTCCATTAGTCAACAACAGCTGATGTTAGGAAGATCCTAACGAAACATGTTCTAGGTAAATACTAGCAATAAATGGAGCATTGAGTATTAGTTTGACTCAAAATTATATTAATTTTGTGCTTCATTGTATCATAGTCCTTACACATTGGAAACTACAAATTTTTCTTTTTCAAACACTACAGTATTCTCAATGTCATATATCTAGTGACTACATTGTAGCGTCATCTGACAACCTGAGTAACACTACGAGATACAAAAGGTTCAGTATACCTTTAATATATGAGTCACTGCTTCTGTTCCCTTTTCTTCAGCAAGGAAAGCTTCAATGGATGTGAAGTCTTCTCTGTCACAGTTTTTCTGTGCAAAGTTGCTGCACGCTAGATATAGTGAAGTCTCTCGTCCGTAATGAAGGAACCTCTTCAGCCTCAGCTCTGGAGATACTGATGCTGTCGACATCCTTTTCAAATAAATCACATCTCACATAAATATATCAGAACAGAAGAATGAAACTTACAACTGCAAAGTAAAGTATACATTTAAAGCAAGAGGCCTGAGATAGTTGAGATATATGAGGGTAGTCTGAAAAGTTTCCAACCTCAACATGAAGATGGTAGCAGAAAATTAAGCTAGCTACAGTGAAGCAATGAATATTACACAAATATAGATATTTGTAACAAAGGCTTCACTATCTTAAGAAATTGGTGTTAATTCTTCTTTCTAATAGAGATTGATTTCACAAATAAATTGTTTGTATCTTCAGTTCATAAATAAATTCTGTTGTGAAGGATACCGTTTGCCATGTTATGTTTTCTTAGTATGACCAAAATCTGAAAACGATACAAACCTAAAAACACAATCAACTGCTGGTATTTCAAAATTCATTATGTGATGTTTATTTTTTAAAATAAATATCTTTACCCAAACTACTAAATCTATCAGACTATTTAATTGCTTTAATAATTTAAGTTCTGGATTTATTTCATGGTTAAATGACCAAAAATGATCTGCTACGGCCGATTTATCAATTTGTTTATACTTAATGTTACAAAAATGTACTTTTGTTCTGGTTTCCAAATTATGCTTCATCTTTCCAATAGAAACTTGATCACAATCTAAACAATTAAATTGATAAGTACTAGATTTTTTATTGTTAGGAAGTTTATCTTATTTTAGAGAAATGTAATAAATTTTTAATATTATATTTATTTTGAAGAACTAAAGTTATACCAACTGCTTTAAAAAAAATTTGAAAATGTTTATTAACCCAAGGATGATAAGTAAATTTTTTAAAATTATAATCATCTTTTATTTTTTTAAGGGTAGAAATATCTAAGGTAGAAGGTAGAACAGTTGTTTCATATTTAAATTTTTCAATCTTCTTTTGTATAAAGTCTTTATTAAAATCATTAATTTAAGCAGTATTAATATGTTTATATTCTTTATTAAACTTTTCTTTAATCAGGGATATATTTATTAATCTATAAATCAAACTATTAAATTTCTTTCCATTAGAAAGAAGAATTAACACCAATTTCTTAAGATAAGTGAAGCCTTTCTTACAAATATTTATATTTGTGTAATAATTCTGAAGTAATTTTGTATATTTTTGGATAATGAGTTAACTATAGCATAGAAAACAATGTATTACACAAAAGATGTTAACACACAACTTTCTTTTTGGCATGAGCCTGATCCAAGATATTCATCATTAATAGTTTCAACTGTACTACAATTTCTAGTTTCTTGCAATGTTATGGAACTTTCAGACAGCATACAATGACCCAACATTTGTCTTTACTTCCAAGTTTGTTGCATTATAACGGGTGTTCAAAAAGAAACGAGCTGTAGTTTTTGTAAACTGACTTTTCTGCCTAAGGAAGACATTGTCCTCCACTAGTTACAACAGAGGTCAGTGTATTACCCTTAGAGCTCGGAGAAGTGACGTCTGAAGTTGGTGGCTATTTCATGGAAGTCGACAGTTCTCACCATAAACAGGATATCAAAGCTATTGAACATTGCAAGGAAAAATGTATCAAGCCAAAAGGCAAATATGTAGAACAAAACAGTGTTATCCCAAAATGTTTGTTTTGTTTGTTATGTGAGATACTTGTGGGACAACCTTTGTATAGGAAATACAACACTTGACAAATGAGAAGTGAGAGTGTGTGAGATTTTAAAGCTAGAATATTTAGGCCCAATGTCAAAATTAAAACTAAAAGAAAAGAAACATAAAATTCAATTATTGAATTCTACTGAGTTGTATTTATTACACATCAGCTTCAATTATGGACCTATATTGAGGACATATTTCGTGAACCATTGTTCGCATCATTGGCTCTTATGTGACTAAAGCTTGATCCAGTTGTTGACTAATGGCACTGGGGATTAGTTGATTTGCATCATTTTCCCCCTAGCTTCCCAATATAAAGCCTGTAGGTTCCCACTTTTGAGACCATTACATTTGTCCAAATGGTGTGTGTTCATGATGACATCCTCTTTACAGATAGTACATTTGAGTGTGGGTATACAGTGTATTTTATAAAGGTGTTCTGCAAGACAATCATGGCCAGTTTCCATTCTAAATAGGGCCAATGCAGTTTTTGTTGGTAGTTTTTGTATGTCAGTTTTGTCTCCAATGTTCTTATAATCCTTGTCTTTTAGTTTATCTTCTTCATCAAGTCTCTGTTGTCTTTTAAAATGTAGCTTAATGTTGTTTAATTGTTTATTAATTTCAGTTTGTCTTACAGGTTTTATATTTTGAATTGCACCTTTTTTTGCTAGTTGGTCAGCATGCTCATTACCTAGAAGTCCAACATGGGCTGTAATCCATTGCAGGGTGACATGGTTTCTTGATTCGACAGCTTTAATTAAACTTATTTCTTTGATGTTTCTTGTTTTGTTTTTATAACTCACAATCCCATCTATGGCTGATTTTGAATCTGTTAAGATAACTATGTTTTGCTTTATGTACAGTCTGTACAGGACATTCTGCAGTGCTGCTTTTATGGCTGTTAGTTCTCCATCATAATGGTTTGAAGTTTCGTCTAGTGTTAGATACTCTGCAAAATGTTTGCAGTATACTCCTGCACCAGCATCTTGTTTGTTTATAAAGGATCCATCTGTATATGTTCAGGGCCATTCTTTTTCTGGATATCTTTCATTTTCTGTGGCTATTGCTATTGCTCCCATTGCATCCGGTAGATTGTTTTGCTTATGTATTGTATATAACAGGTCATTCTTATAATGTATGTCAATATATTCTGTTGGGCTTGTTTCCTCTATTGTTATATTTGTTATTATGTTCTTGTTTTTTGAGTTCTTGATGTATGTTCCGAAGCTTGTTTGGGTCTTTAGATTGCTTATATTATCCGCTGTGTTATACCACTTGTGTCTATTTTTGTTAACTTGCAGTTTTTGTGCTAGGGTGATTGCCTTTAGTTCATGTTCCAGTTCTATGGCCATATTTTTTGTGAAGCTTTGTAGTATGGCAATCGGTGTTGTTTTCACAGATCCTGTTATCATTCTTAGTGAATTGTTTTGTGAGGTTTCTATTTTCCTTTTGAGTTTCTTGCTTACTGTTGCCAGCAGTTCTCCTCCAAATAGTAAGTTGGGTTTTATGTAGGTTTTATATGTGTTATTAAGGAGGTCCATATTTCCACCCCATTTTTCTCCTCCTAGGCGTTTTAAGATGTTCTTTCTGTTGACCTTATTTGTTACATTGATTACTTGTTCTTTCATTTATAGTTTCCGGTCTAGTTCTATTCCTAGATATGTTGTTGTGGATGTTTCTTATAAATTTTTGTTATTGATTTGCAGACATATTTTCTGTTTTCTGTTGCATTGTGAATAGTTGATATTGGGTTTTTTCTGTGTTTATCTCCATATTGTTATGGTTAGTCCATTGTTCCAGTATTATAATTGCATTCTCCATTGTTTTTGTAACTTTTTATAATGCTTCCCAGAACTTATATTCTTTTCCGAGGTCCATATTACTAGGTCGTCGGCATACATTCCCACTTGTATGTTATGTAGTTTCTTCAGTGCATCTGCTAGGTCGTTTATAAATATATTAAAGAGAATAGCACTTGTAACATCCTTGGGGTAATCCAACTCAGGTTTGTTTCCTTTTGTATGTGGCTGTTTTGTACTGCACTGCAAACCATCTTTGAGATAAGAAGGCTTGAAACCAGTTTAGTATGTGACCTGATATGCCATATGATTTCATCTTGTGTAGTAGCATTTCTCGCCATACTGTGTCAAATGCACCTTTGAAATCAACAAATAGTGCTAGAGAAGTCTTATTTTTATTACAATTTTGTTTAATGTCTTGTGTAAGTCTTATGACCTGATGTATTGCTGAGTTATTTTTCCTAAACCCGGCTTGTTCTGGGACTATTATGTTTTGTGTTTCCAGGTAAAACGTCAGTCTTGTAGCTATCATTCTTTCTAGAAGTTTTGCTATGTTTGAAGTTAATGATATCGGTCTGTAGCTATCTATCGTTTATGCCAGTTTTCCTTTCTTCTTGATGGGTATTATTTTTACTTTTTTTTCACAATGTTGGTATATTATTTCTAGTGGTACAAATGTTATTGAAAATTTTTAGTAGGGTGTGAAGTGCTTCATGTCCCAAATTTTTTAGTAGCTCCGGATGTATATTATCAGGACCTGGGCTCTTTTTATTTTTTAGTGTCCTTATTGCTTGTTTTATTTCTGGGAATGTAAAAGGCTCAATTAGGATATTTTGGAGGTTGGATGTATTGCCAAGGTTATTGTTCCTTAGGTATTTATTCTGCTTTTTGTTTTTATTTTTTAATGTAGTACTAGTTTTGTAGTATGCTGCTAGTTTTTCTGCTATAAGGCTGTCTTCATATATTTATTTATTATCAACAATTAGTGGCTGGCTTTGTTGGTCTTCTCTTTTTATTTCATTGATGTAGTTGTGTACTTTAGTACTATTTGTTCTATAATCTAATTTGTTTATAAATTCTTCAAAGCTCTCTTTTTTTGATAGTTTTATAGCTTGTTTTAACTGTGCATTTGCTTTTTGCCGTTCTATAACGTCTGCTTTATCTTGTGACCTTTTTGCTCTTTTTCTGGCTTTGTCCCATTTTGATTTGAGCTGTGTTAGCTGCTCATTCCAGAAAGGTTTATATTTATGGATTTTTCCTCTGGGAATACATCTTTTTGCAGCTTTTAGAATTGCAGCATTTAGATCTTTTATTACTTTATTTGTTTTGTTCTAGTTTAATTTCCAAATGACCTCGTCGGCGGGCCCTGAAACACCACTCACTCACCCCTTTAGGAATTTATTTGTTGTCATTTTATACTTTTCCCAATGTGCCTTTTTGAAGTTCCATTTAGGTTTTATTTTTCCTTTTGTGTTGGGTGGTTATTGATGTAGGTTTGTTTTTGTTATTATGGATCTGGTCCACTACCACTGTCTTCAATTACTTTTTTTGTAGCTTTATCTGGATAACGCTAAATGGACTACAATGCAGGCATGCTTTCCAATACAAAAGAACAGCACTTTTCAGTGCTGTTTTGGAATACCGGAGGAGTGACCCAAAGTAAAAAAGCTTGATCCAGTGATGTGGGTAGTTCTAAAGCTGCTGCTGCCATCTGCAGATTTTGTGATGAATTTAAATGTGGGGTTGTCTTCTGGCGAGATTTCAAAGTTCATTAGTTGGTTTTTATGTTTTTTTCTATGTATGTTTTCTATGTATGCTCTCTCACATATGAAGAGTTCACTATGTTTTTGTACGTATTTTAGTAATTTGGTGCTATCTTCAATTTCATGATTCTCAGACTAGAAATGAGCTGCTATTGTGGACTTATCAATATTTTTGTACCTTAAGCGCCTAAAATGTTCTTTCTTTCTAGTGCCTATGTTTCTTTTTGTCCTCCCTATGTAAATTGTTTCACAGTCTTTACACTTAATCTTATAAATGCCTGACTTTCTTCTGGTTTTATCTTATCAGTATTATTACTGTTAAGTAGGCTTTTAATGTTGTAATTGTTTTTTGGTGCCAATGTTATATTGTATTTCCTGAATATTTTTTGGAACTTTTTTGTGGCCCAGGGCTGGTAAGTAAATTTAGCAAATCTTATTTATTGTTTTATTGGTGAAAGAGCTGTGATCTGATTTAATCTCTTTTGAAGTTTGAATGATTTTAGTTTTTTAACTACAAGGCTTTTTCCATATCCACTTTTAATTGCAGTTTTTAAGATTTGATGGTATTCTTTTTTATATTCTTGCTGGCTGACAGGTAGATTTACTAATCTGTGTATGAGACTTGATGGTGGCATGTTTGTGTGGAATTGGGTTGAAACTATTTGCTTTGCTATAATTATCTGTGTTATGTTGCTTTTCTAAAAATATCAAATTCCAGTCTTTCATTGTTTTTTGAGATTTTAAGGTCCAAAAAAAGGTAGAGTACAGTCCTCTTCAGTTTCTACTGTGAACTATATGCTGGGTTCTTGAAGGTTGAGTAGTTTCATGTCCTCAATATAGTTACATAAGTGAAGCTAATGTGTAATAAATACGACTTATCTATAATTTAATAATTATTTCACTTCACTGTGGTGTTCCAATACAGTTAAATTTCGAAATAAAATTCAGTGTTAAAACAAGAAGTTAAAGCATAAAATGAAGACTAAATATGTAAAATGGTAAAATTATAAAAATTACACAGAAAATTATTATGAATCCAAAATGCTTGTAAAACAAGCATACAAGTTGGAGTTTTGTAAGCTACAGATGGCCTTACCTTGACTGACAGGCGAGGATGCTCAGCTAAAAGTCAACAGGAAGCTAACTCCACCTTGAGCTGCTGTGCTACTGATTAGCCTGTAAAACCAAGATACAAATATGATTTGCACCCATCAAGTTTATCAACAATCTGTTCATTACACAGTAATCTGTGTTAATGTAGCTATAAAATAGGAATGAACATAAGGCGGGGCTAGGCGTGGCTGATCTATCGCTATTAGCCAGTGCAGTGCATGCAACATTGTACAGTTAGGCATGCATACTGGCTCCCTTTGCCGAACCATACAGCTTATTTCTTTGGGAGCTCGGAAAATACCAATTAAAGAATTATTTTGTTTTCCCATGTTACTGAGCTATTTTTTCTGAGGATTACTGTCCAAACGCCATGTTTGTAGCACATCAGGTTTCGGAGACTTGGAAAGATAAGACGCCTGACTAGAAAGAAAAGCATTATTAACTGTCAGTGAAGAAAAGCACACACGTGCTGTGCTGCAGTTGCATTGTGTACCTTGTATTCAGTAAAGTGGTAACCTTTTAAGAGTGCACACGTGCTTTTCAAAGTTAGTAAATATATCGCTTACTAAGCCTAGTACTGGTGCGCCTGTAGTAACTGTAAAACAACTCATAAGATTTTATATAAGCAGGCTATAAATATTCTTGTTAATCTGTATTCCTTTTTCAAACAGATGACATTAAGGTCAATTTCAAAAGTACAAATTTCTCTGAGTCGAGAATTAATGTTACAAGCTTGTCACGTGAATGCTCATTTTGTGACAAACATGGTTAAAGAAGGCAAACAGTTTACCAAATTAAGTTTTCATATTTAGATCTCCAGGGAAACATCAGGCAGCTAAAAAAAAAAAAATGCTACCAACTTAAACAATTTTCAAAATTGTGTTTCATGTAGAACAATTTAGATATATATGACAGGGATGAGTTATCCAACTTCCAAAAGGCTGACCAATTTAATGAGGGGAAAATAGAATATACAGATTCTGTATCTTCTATGAATGATATTCTGAAATCTCTTGGGTTCAAAAATAGGAGAACCAATGATAGTCGCAAATTTCTGCTTGAAAGAAGTGATATTGTTGTTGTAAGACTAAAATTTCTGCACACAATGCATAACATTAGTACAGGAGATTCATAGTGTAAAAATGTTTAATAAATACACATTAATGTCTTCCGTAGTTACTAAGTATTTTAATGAAACAAAATTTGGTTTAAAGTCCATTACAGACAGTATATAAATCATTAAAATAGAAACTATATTCACAAATAGTTGAAATGTCACTATTTTGTTTCACTCTAGCATATACCTTCTTTAGTAGAACACATCTAATTTGAATCATTTTGTTCTGTGTGCATATGAACGATAGCTACGTAAGCGAACTTTTCTCCAGTTCAAGGTTTTAAGGTTCAGACTGTGTGATAATCATTGTATATGTTCTCAAACCCATGCTGAAATACTAGCGAGCTTCTCTGTCAGCACTGTATCACTGTACATCTCAGCATTTGTATGATACTTGCTAGGTTGTGAGACAAAGACAGATATATCTTCCATCTCTGTCACCGCTAGCTGTGGAACTGACAACGCCAAGATGGTAGGATAACCATATGGGCTCAACCCATGTTCATTCTTATTTTGTAGCTACTCTAATGTATTTCTTTCATGCAAAAATTGTCTGTGCCAATACATTAAAATTAATGAACAATAAATCTATTCTCTATCGCTGTATATGAAATAGATATATAATGGGAAAAGCAAAGCTTAAGAGATCTATTGACCCTAAAAGCCATTAAATTCTGAAAGCTGTCCTAGATGTTTCAAAATGCACAAATTCAGATTACTCCAAGTTCACAAAGGACCCCATTTTTATAGAAGACTTGCATTGGAAGTTCACCCTGCCATCTATGGACAACTGGAAGAGGCTTCTCTAAAAAGAGGGAGGAAATATGGCTCAACTTTTGTACAACAGAGGCCATGATGGACAAACACCAATTTGGACCTAACAAATTTTGTGAACTTGTTGGCACTGCAATAGTTATACCATAATCTGTAAAATCTGTGTGTGATTAGCTCCAGCCAATATCACATTACTATATGCAAAAGGAGTGGAAGATCTTTAGTGGAATTCTGCACAACCTAGAGACATCTTTGTGCAACTTTCATATTAGATAGATAGATAATTTATTCATCTTGTAAATCATACATTGTACATGAGTACTATGATATAAGACGTCAAATTGTGAATTTACAGTGCAATTAACTATACTTGTAAATTAACAAGTCACATCCAATAAGGACAAGTCAGTGTTTGTACAAAATAATGATTTATAAAGATATCTCAAGAATTTTATAATATACACAATTAATTCAGAAATGTAACAATATTATAAACTTTCCATAAATTCACTAACAGAATAAAAACAGTGGTCTAGCAAGTATGCCAAAATTGACTTTTTAAATGCTGAAAAACTGCAAGTGGTTTTGTTGGCTATAGGCAGTTTATTAAAAAAAAAAAAGTGATTCCTAGGTTTATTACACTGTTTTGATGAGCTCTTGTGTTACTTCTATTCGCATGAATATCCATTCTCTGTCTAGTATTATGTTTATAGACTGTGTCATTAAAGGTACAGTGGCCATTTTCTTTCATTAAATTTGTCTTTATAAATTTTAATATTTCGAAAATGAAAATACATGGGAGATAGAAGATTTTGAATTTTTTAAATAATGGTCTGCATGTAGATGATTTAAATCCTCCAAATATTCTTAGAATCTGTTTTTGCATTATGAATAAGGATTTACAATGTGGTGAGTTACCCGATGTTATACCATATTTTAAAATGGAGTGAGCACATGCAAAGTACACGCTTCTGAGAGTTTTTATGTTAACTATTTGTACCAGTTGTCTGAAATTATAAGAAACAGTACTCAGTTTTTTATTTAGATGATCAACATGTGTCTTCCACTTTAGGTTACTCTGTATCTAAAGCCCAAGAAATTTAGTAGTATTTACATACTTAATTACTTTATTATTACATATTAATTGTGATTGTACAGGAGACTTTTTCTGAGAAAACTGAAAATGAATTACATGTGTCTTATTCAAGTTTACGATTAAATTATTGCTGAACCATTTGGAAAGATTACTGAACATTCTGCTTGATATGATTTGTAGCTCTTCAAGTGTACTGCTTTCAATTAATATATTTGCGTCATAAGCATATTGAACTATTGCTTTCGCTGTAATATTTCAATGTAAATCATTTACAAACAATAAGATAAGAATAGGACCCAAAATAGAACCTTGTGGTTCACCTAACTTAATGTATTTTGTGTCTAATAGGTATTCTTTAATGCAATCCTTTTCTGTATGTGAAATTTCTACCATTTGCTTCCTGTCCTTTAGATATGATTTGATCTATTCTAATGCGTTGCCATCTAATACCCATATGTTCTAATTTTTGGAATAGTAAATTGTGGTTTAGTACATCGAATGCTTTAGTTAGGTTGAAAAATATGCCTAGTATTTTGTCTTTGTTATCCAAAATATTTATTACACTGTTTACAAAATCAAAAAGTGCAGTTTCTGTGGATTTTCATTTACGAAACCCATGCTGAATTATTTATATTAAATCATTCACCTCTATAAATGCTATAAGTCTTTCATAAAATATATTTTCCAGGACTTCAGAGAAGCTGGATAAGGGTGAAACAGGCCTGTAATTTAGTAATTGGGTTTTATCTCCTTTTTTGTATAGTGGCTCTAGCAGTTTTTAGAGCTTCTGGAAACACTGCATGTTCAAGGGAGCTATTACATACGTCTGCTATTAAGTGTTCTAACCTTTGATTTATTTTCTTTGACAATTTGTGAACACTTTCCTCTCATATGTATAAATCTATAGATACCATGTGGAACTGTTCTCACATTGTTGTGACTTTCATCTGTTTAAGGTATTAATTCTTTGACCAAATGCAAGCAGAGGAAAGTGATGCCATACACGAGTCGTTCGTTACACACTCACTGGAAAGAAATGAGTAGAGAGGAGTTGTGCTGTATGCCAGAGACTGTGGAAAACAATTATTGCCCACGTACCATGTAACAAAATATGCACAACTTTGTATTCTGTTTAAATACTGAGGACAAAAGAATAATTTCATGAACAATTTCCCAGGTACACAATTTTCACAACTATTAGGTACACATTAGAACTGAATTGATATACTATTTGTCTCCATTCATATATAATATTAGAAAACATGGACTATTCACTAAAGCAGGTGATTTAGGCTTGTACAAACAGTATTCCTACATCCTAAACCACTTACACCTACTCAGAAACCAACAAGCAAGTTCTTTCAGTAATACAATGTTAAGTAAAAGCTGAAACCTTTAAAGTACATTTTTCCCCAAATCCTTTCTGAACAACAAAAATAATATAAAAAAAACTAAAATTAACTGCACAGAAAATATCAATTTCTGATTTTCTATCAAATACTTCAGCCATAACAAATGTAAATACAAATCTTAAGTGAGAAGGATCCTCTACGCGGTATATATATATATATATATATATATATATATATATATATATATATATATATATATATATATATATCACAGGCAAAATATATAATGTAAAAACTTCAAGACTTCATACAACCCTGCTTTTAAAAAGCACGAACATGCTTTTATTACAATTTTTTATATATCAATACTTTCTTTGTGGCAAAAGGTTTCACTAAAACTGAATTTTTCGCTACTGCTTACTACATAACTACCTAAAATTGCTGTAACAGCAAATTCTAAACACATTCGTCTATGAGAAGTTAGTTACGTTTTGCGAAAACATATCCCGGTAGATTTGAAGCTTTTCGCGAGAAAATTTTCAACTCTACACGTCGTAAATTAACAAATCTCAAGGAATACGCGAAAGTCTCTTTCTCTTCCTTTTTGAATTCTAACGTGAACCATTACCGACAGCTTCTACCATGTTGAGGCATGTACAGCCATTTCAAAGATCTGCAATTCACATAAACCTTTTTGGTGGTATTTCGAACCTAATTACCATGAATTTTGTTGATTAACAACATAAAGTTAATTTGCATCATATTTTTATTTTATACAAACCGTTATGGCCACGTTGGTACCTCTTTCAAGTAAGAAAAGAAATCCGAAAAAAAGCACGGATATGCACACTGCACAGTAGTGCGTGTCGCTAACAAAGTAAACAAAAGCAGGGATTAAACAAACATGAATTGAAGGAAACAACAATTAAAATATTAAGACAGGAAGGGGGGGGATAAACCGCACTACCAAATGCATGCATTTGATGTAAATCTCAGCCGTACATACCTTTATTTCTTTCCAAAACCTTTTCCTGAACTGTAGACGTCAACACTGACAGGATAAAGGCACGTTAATTTAAGATCAATATAATTTCCACAATCATAAAGGTACCGGAAGTGCACATCTAAAGACAAATTAGAGACTGGCATTTTTACTAACGTATTTGAATTATGCTGTTTCAGCACATTAGTTTAGAAAAATATAACTAGTCATAAATTTTGATTTACCGGTTCGTATTTCATCGTAATTTAACTGCGATAAAGAATTAGAATGTGGTTACTGGGTAAACTACTTTGAGAAGTAGCGAATTTTGCGGGGATGATGGACTGAGTCGTCTTTCTTAATTATCAAAATAATTTTAGATAATTCGTCAGAATATCCGCACACGTTCATATATGCTCCTCTTAAAATAATAATAGCCATGAATTTACCCAGGAACTGTATATCTGCGACTAATAATTACAAAGTTGTTATGTGGTAGCTGTTTTATTTCGTCGTTTTAGGCTTCCAAGGCATTCAAACAAATAATTTGATATGGATTATTTATACATGGGAAGCCTTAAATAAAAATGGTCAGCAAGTCCACCCGTGTGACAATGGGAATACCGGCTTTCTCTTGTTCTGAAAGATCAGTTTCGGGTAACTCTAAGCTCTATGTATCATTGGCTCATTTGAGCATCATTTCATTCATTGACGATTTGACTTAACGTTGGACGTAACATATGCATTAATGTAAACGCTCGTTTCAGTCCACCAGTTCTTCAATCAGTTTGTCAGTTTACCAATCTCTTTAGCAAGGGTTAAACCGTTGAATTGAGAGCAGAATAATTGATTTACGAGGGCCGGCTGATAAGTCCCGTGCCCCACATAGAGATGGCACCACTGGGCCATTATCACATAATCTAACTCTAGACTCGCTTGTATCCTGTGCTTGTATCCATGGTTACACATCAATAGATTGTTTAGTTTTAGAATGACAGCATTTTAAGCAAGAGAAGCGTAGATGTTTCACGAAAATTGAGGATTTGGAGAAACAGCAGTCTAAATACCTAACGCCTAAAGAAATCAAGAAGGAAATGGACAGTACATTGAAAGACTCTGCACCATTAATTAATTTTTAATAATGATAGTAATCTGTGCTCTGCCCCTTCATATAGAATGATTAAAAGATGAGTTGCAGCGTTTAAAATGGGACGTACAAGCACTAGTGTTGAGCCTCACTCTGGACGCCCTGTTAGGTTGGTACTGTTAGCATTTTAAGGACAGCGCCACTTTACACGACACTGAGTTGTTGCCATGGTATTGTTGATGTTGTGCAAATTCATGTTCATTTCTTTGTAACGATTAAGAATATGTTTTCAAACGATTGCCTTTTAAGTCCCCGTGGTACATTTGGAATGCACAGCTACACAGAGAATTGGGCATTGTCAGCATAAATGAGTACATCTTTACAACTACAAGAAGTTCCTTTGCTCACCTTCCTCATGTAATTCCTTCAACTTTCAATTCTTTATTCTTTCAACTGGGACGCCGCCTAGATGCTGCACCAAGACTGAAGGCACCCTTATCACAAGACATTTTATTTCTATAAAGTGTTAATTCTGTAGTGCTGAAGTTACGTAATTAATATTCCCACAAATCAGCTCAGTTTGCTTGAGGACTCCAATGCGAGTGTCCTCTTTCATTGTATTCTTTAATTTTATTCTGTATCTGTAGCGCCGCAATTTGTATAGCACTGTCTGTGCTAATCAATAGATAAATATTTTTAAAATGTGGTATTAATAAAGTGCGATAAGAAATTTGGCAAATTTCTCTAATTCTCGACATTTTGGTGACCCCAACCTGAAAGCAGACATAAATAAATGTAAGGTAAGGCTTATAATTGCTAATCACGTATGAGTGGAACAATGGATAAGCTTATACTGTCACCCAATTATCGGAAGGCGCGACCAACTGGCGGCTGGGTGAGGGCCGGGAGGCATTCGGTCAGGCCTACCCATTTGTTTTATAGCGCTAAAGAAGGGATGGTTGGAAAACCATCACTGGCCGTATCTTTCCCCTCCCCCTGCCCTCTAGAATCTTCGGGGTGTTTCAATGAAACGCGAGACTTCCAGAAACAGCGATATTCCGATAAAAAGGGACTGCAGTTGGCGAGTCAGCTGAGTTCTAGGCGAGCAGCGTGAGGAGCGCTGAGTGAGCGAACGGACTGGCAGACTGTGTACGTGTATCAGAGGAGTTGTACGTAACTGTGAGCGTGCAAGGGACCTGTGACAGACGAACTGGTGAATTGTAATTGTGTGCGCTAAGTAATTCTATGTAATCGGCAAGTGTTTCAACTGTAATTCGGTGGAAATAAGGAACATCGAGGAAACCTGGGTATGTAAGGAATGCAGGGGAGCCGAGACCGTCAGCGCAAATCAGAGGAAACTGGAGCAGCTTCAAGAAGAAGCAGGGGAACTACGCATTAAGCTACAACAGGCGGAAGATATCATTCGGAGGCTCGAAGCTGAAAACCGTCAACTGAGGGAGCATGGGGAAGAAAGAGTAAAAGAAGAGGAGGAATCTTGCCTAATAGTCGGTGACTCTATTGTGATACATGCTGGAAATCCAACGGCGGAGGTAGTTTGCTATCCTGGCATAAGAGTTGACGGTCTGCTGAGGGAAATCGAGAGAAAGCAAGAGGAGATGGAAGGCAAATATCGGTCAATCGTATTACATGTCGGGAGCAATGACTTGCGGAGAAGTGTTAACTATGTGTTGGGTGACATGTACGACTTAGTTAAAAAACCAAGCAGCTGTTTCCTTCAGCAAAAATAGTCGTCAGTGGAGTACTAAGACGACGCGACTCCAGCTGGAGAAAGGTGATGCAGGTAAATGAAGCTTTTTCATGGGTAGCGGAGCGACTGGGTGCTCAGTTTCTTGACCCGAATTCGTGGATTGAAGACTCGGACTACGGACGGGATGGGGTACACTTGAACCAAAGAGGATCGTCAAAGCTGGCAGCTTTGTTCGCGAGGGTGACGACGTGGGCTGATGGCAACGAGCAAGAAGGACAGCAATGACACCAACTTCAGGAAAACTTAGACTTTCAGGTAGGGGCTGATTCCTTAAGGCTGCTACAGGTAAATTGCCGTAGTATTATGAATAAAATTGTTGAGTTTTGGAATTTAGTAGAAATATGCAATCCAAGTGTCACTATAGGTACGGAATCATGGCTGAATGTTGACATTAATGATTCAGAAGAATTCAGAACAGATTACAGGGTGTTTAGGAGAGACAGGGATTTAAGTGGAGGGGGAATCTTTATTTGCGCTAAATCAGAGCTAAACAGTAAAGCATTATGGTTAGAAGAAGAGGTTGAGATTATGGCAATCGAAATTATTGATCAAGCAAACAAAGGGAATAATTTAACAATAATAGCTTGCTATAGACCACCTGAAGAAACTGATTATGCTACACTTCATAAACTAGTGGAGAAAATCTCTTCCGAAGGGGAAAAAATTTTATATTAGCAGGGGATCTAAATCTGCCAAATGTAAACTGGGACGGACAGTTAATAGGAGGAGAAGCTCAAAAGCTCGTTAACTGGCTGGTTTGGGAGCAGGGGTTATTTCAAGTCGTGAAAACTGTTACTCGACAATCAGCATTACTGGACGTATTTTTATGCAAACCTGAGTCATTGTTTTCTGCATGCGATGTCTTGCCAGGTATAAGCGAACATCAGTGTGTGGAATTAGACCCAAACTGGAAAGGGCAGACAAACCGGTTTGAAACGGAACAAGTAATTAGTTGGGATTTCCATAGGGCGAACGGGGAGGCTATCCAAACATTTCTCCGGGGAAAATAAGGGTTATTTGTAAAATCTGCCACTAGTGTAAATGAAGCAGGGGTTAATTTCAAAACACTTATCCTGGAAATAATTAGAGAACACGTACCTTTTAAAGTTATTAAACATAAAGCGGATCCAGAATTTTATACAAAATGTATTAGGAAACTTAAAAGAAAGACTAGGCACGCTTATAATAAAATGAAGATATCAGAATAGCATCTTAACAAATTTAAAGAACTAGCTAAACAATTACAAGACGAAAAATTGCAAGCGCAGGAACGCTTCTTAGATAACGTTTTTAGCGAGACAAATAATTGTTGGAGATCATTTTACAATTATGTAAAAAGACGCAGGGGAAATAAAGAGAGCATACCAGATTTTAACGTTAATGGGATAGATGTATTAAGTGATAGGGACAAAGCTAATACATTAAATTCGCATTTTATCGGTTTTTCTTAAATCCGACGATAGTTCCGAACAGGAAATTGGGGAAAGTGGAGAAACGATTTTTCAAATAATGGCGCCCAAATTACGCAAAACGATTAAGATGCTGCAAAACCGAAAATCAAGGGGACCAGATAATATACCTACTGAAATATTAAAGGTTGGGGGTGAAGCCATGATTCCCTATCTAATGCTCTTGTTCAACATGTCAATTAACAACTGTGCCTTACCGCAAGACTGGAAAACAGCTATTATAGTTCCGATTTATAAAGGGGGTAATAAAACAGAAATAAATAATTATCAGCCAGTTAGTCTAACTTCAGTAGTATGTAAATTAATGGAGCATTTAATTGCAGAATATATAAGAGAGGAGTTAGAAAATAAAAGGTGGTTTAATGAAGCGCAACATGGATTTAGACCTGGGTATTCGTGCGAAAGTCAAATTACCTCATTATTTCAAGATTTGGCAGATGAGGTAGATGCAGGGGGAAGAACTGATGCAGTGGTAATTGACTTTTCTAAAGCTTTTGATGTAGTGCCACATAGTTTACTTATTTGTAAGCTAGCTAATACAGGAATTGACAAAAGCGTAGTACTATGGGTTAAACATTTTTTGAAAGGGAGAACGCAAAAAGTTAAAGTAGGTAAAGAGCTGTCCGATAGTGGAACTGTAAGTTCGGGTGTGCTGCAAGGCTCAGTACTAGGGCCCTTACTGTTTCTCATTTTTGTTAATGACATTGCTGTTAATATTAACTGCCAGATAATGTTGTTTGCAGACGATTGTATCATTTATAATAAAATTCGGAATACCGTGCATGAAACCGCTCTTCAGGATGATTTAAATTAAATCTGTAATTGGGCTGCGGCTAACAAAATATCAATTAATGCCAAGAAAAGTAAGTCCATTGTTTTTAGTAGAACAAAGGGCAAAATTATTGTTAACTATCACATAGGAGGGGTGTAAATTCCACAGGTGGACAGCTGCAAATACTTGGGAGTGTACCTGGGAAGTAATGCTGGATGGGACGAACAAGTAAATTCCACATCTAGGAATGCGTGGAAGGCATTACATTTCGTAATGAGAATATTGAAAAAGGGAAGCGCTAGGTCCAGGGAAATTGCCTACAAGGCCTTAGTGCGGCCGTTTATGGAATATGGAGTAGCATGCTGGGACCTGTATAGAGCTAACCAAATCGATCCATGAGAAAAAATACAGAAGAGGGCAATAAAATTCTTAAAAATAGGCAAGTATTTTGGGTCTATAAAAGGAGATGAGACTAAATGGGAGGAATTAAGAATTAGGCTTAAAAACATAGGTTGGTAGCATTATTCAAAGCTAATGCTGTTGTAAAGGCATGGGTGGACGTTAGTGTAAGGTTAGATAATCCGGATTATTATGGACGAAACGATCATAGGGGAAGAAGATATAGAACCGACGTAGGAAAATCTCCTTTTGTTAATAGAACCTTTGAAGAATGGAATGAATTGCCTGTAGCAGTCTTTCAGGGCTGTCCCCTGTCGCTGAAGAAATTTAGAAAAAATCTAGATGGTTTATAGTTTAACTTTTGAATTATAATGGTATATAATATGTAAATAGAGAAGTAATTAGATATGTTTTAAGTGACTAAAGTAAAATAATATCATGTTTGTATTGTTTACTGTGTTATTGTTGTAAATCTAGTATTTGTAATTGGATCTGTATTCTTACCTCTGCCACCGGGTAGTACCCAATTGCAGTGAGTAATTACATACACACACACATATCTTAAAACACAACTTGAAAACACTGAACGTCGATAGGGATGAGGAAACATAAAGAGAACGTAAATTATATTAAAAAGCTGTCAACACCATTGACAGTTTCTTTTCTTTGATTTGGAGGAAAGTATTAAAATTGTAGTAGAAAAGGAATGAGATTAAAAAGAACAATTGAAGGTAAAATAGTGATTGAAGAGGTGGAAGCAAAGGAAAATAGACATTTTAATGTGTTAAACGATGATAATATTAGCTCCGACCAATGTTTATGTTCAAAACAAATAATTACAACAGTTTAAATTTTAGAAGAATTTTGTTCCACCACAGTTACAGTGATAATTAGGGCCCAGAAGTTTAGTAAAAAAAGCACAGAAAAGAAACCAATACAGTAGGTTAGTAGAGAAGGGTTTATATTACTCAACAGAGTGTTGACCTTCAGGTGACCATCGTTCTGTGATCGTTCCGTATCAGGTCTTATCTGGTCGATTACTGGAGTGAAATATTAGTAATTTGATGTACAGTAAGTTACTAAACAAAAATAGGGCGATTGGAAGCTGCGTATGTCTATATGATATGTTTCCTCGCACCTGCCGATGTATGACACATTGCTGTCCAGAAGACATGATTATATCTGAATAGAGTATACATACACTGGACTCGCCGTGTAAGTACGATAAGCTCAGGTAAACATCTATGTTGCGATTTTTTCCGATACGCTTTCTCGCTTTGCCAGGTAGTACGCTACCTGCGTCTCGTAAATATAGGGGAGGGGTTTGAATGCCATGCAGTCGCGCACGTACTCATACAACCAAGGTCTAGTTTAACGGTAGTCTATCAAAGGTAGTCACAGGATGGACACAGTGTCATAGAATATGTTGCACATTTATTCGCAAATTATACAAAACAAAATTTTCTTTTCCAAATATGTGATTGTAAATAAAAGAATCATTCATATTTACAAAGTTCACAGTAAATGAAAAGCTAATTCGTGGTGACGATACTACGTGATGTCTGTGCCTGACTTCTTACAATGAACCACAATATATATTTTGAAGGTTTTAAACGAAAACGATTTTCTGTTCTCCATCAGACATGCTGTATGGAGAAAAGCTTCTCCCTAATCGAATGATGTGACTGGGAC
Source organism: Mantis religiosa (assembly GCA_030765055.1). Lineage (NCBI taxonomy): Eukaryota > Metazoa > Arthropoda > Insecta > Mantodea > Mantidae > Mantis > Mantis religiosa. The sequence continues at coordinate 346,029,979 of CM060950.1, read as the reverse complement.
TAGTTTAAACCAAAAGAAAGTGGTACTCTTTCCTTTTAGTGCATTATAATTTTCTCTAGAACCTTGAAGTTCATCTCGAATTTTACACAGAGTGGAATATCCTATATTTATCTGGAGAACGCATTTTAGATCGTGCGCACCTGTTGAAGTATCCCGTCTCAGCTTGGCGTAGCCAATGCGCGTGATTTTCCACCAACAGCACGAGATGACTAACTCAGCTGATGATCTATATCTCGTGCTCAACTAACTTCTCGAATTTCTGGCTAAACTTCTAGACCCAAGTGATAATATAACAGTTTATTCTCCTACTACCCCTCCCTCTGCCACTTCATTCATCGAAGTACTGTAATATGTAGGATTGAACTCTTGCGTAACTCTACTTTAGTATTTGCGGATATTGAAATCTGATATTTTAAATCTAGTATAAAATTTTCATACACAAACAAGTTCATTGTAATTTGGGAAAGTGCCAGGTAAAAGTTCAGATTTGTTATCATTCTTCCATACAGTTTGGGTACTTCAACATTTGTGTGTGCAATTTAAGAGTTTGAACAGTCTTACATTTAATTAATTTCTACATTTAATTATTTGGGACCCTTAATTACATTTCTTTATGTTAGCTCAGCCAACACGTTTATTGGTCCAGAACCTGTCTTTGTTATTATGCTAGAGGGGCCAGGTGTGAGGTACTTGATTGGGTATCACTTCAACATGGCACTTCATGGCGTAATCTTACCACGGCTAGGCAGGCTCGATCTATGATCGAGGGACCTAGGAAGAAGAACAGCAGGATTCTGCTAACCTTCAATCAAGTACAACTTAGAAGTGGTTTTGGCCTGTTGACAGGGCACAACACCCTAAAGAGGTACCTGCATGTGACGAAGCTTGGTGCAGATCCTACATGCAGGAAGTGTGATGGAGAGGATGAGTCCTATCTACATATTTTGTGTGAAAGTGAAGCACTTGCTGCAGTTAGGCACTTTATTCTGGGCTCTGACAGACTGAAACCAGATGATATAAGGATTGCTCATCCAAGGCTTATCCTGTCCTTTTTGGAGGCCACGGGACTTGAATAAGCACTCCAGTAAGAGGGGCACAATGGGCCCAATATACGGCCTACGTGCAAGGGACCTGAAGGGCTCAACCCATTTATTTTCATTTATTTATTCATTCTTCAGTGAAGTGTGAATTTAATGATATTTCTTGGCCTAACTAAACAGAATGCATAATTGACTCAACCACTAGATCTATTATGCCTGTGCCCCAAGTGGAGCATCCGCAGAAAGCTGAGGCGAGAGGAGACAGAAGGTGGCCGCTAAAATGAGTCACGACAATGCAGAAGATATGGTCCCTACAGTTAACCATTCGGAAACTCCTTCTGCAGCCCTGTACAACTGGCGTCACACCTACTGTAGTCCTGATATGGCCCTCTAGGCCGGTCTGAAGACCTGAGTCCGTCCTACCAAAGGCGAAAATGTTTACCAAGAACATATTATCTTGTCATGCAGCGCCGATATCCCCGCAAAAACTTCTACCGTGAAAGAGATTACCAGAGGAGAGATGATGTGAAATGATAATGGATATGATATGGAGGGAGAGGACATTCGGGGATTGCTTATGTTAAATCCGGGACCGTGTCGTTTCGATTTTGAAAGACAGCAGCAAGTAAAGGAGTTCGAGAATTTGTTTCCAACATGGTCAATACTTGTAAAATATGCACCTAGCAAAGGAAAATAAAGGAAGAAAAATATATAAGGAGATATTATGTACATCATGTATTTTTGGTATATAAATATTGCAAAAAACTATTTCATCTTATCATGCATTAAAACAATTTACATTAGAAGGGAACAGTGCCTTTGACTTTGGTTCATTCGTTATTTGCTAAGAGTTTCTCACAGTCGGACCTCATAGACGAACTAAAAGTTAAAATCTGTCGTATTTTACCTCAGTATTTTTTTCTATTTATTTCTCATCTTTCTTCTTCATACAATTTCATTGATACATTGACATTTGTAACATTTCTTTCACACAATAACAAAATGACTTACTCACATCTAACATACCGTTCCTACCTGCCTACCCCAAGTCTCGGTCTAAATACACATTACACATAATATTCCGTGTATTCATGACCCTCCTCTCCCTTGTATCCCGCGTTCTAGTTTTCCAGCCCTTAATTGTTACTTATTCTTCCTCAATCTTAACCCTTTCCCTCTAACTTTCCGCCGATATTCACCTATATTTCTTACATTCTTTTCTCCTTTTACAAATAACATTTATTTTATTATTAATACCTCCCCCCATCCCTAAAACTGTCCTATTTTTGTTGCCAAATTTGTTCTCTCCATATCTTTGTTTACAATAAAGTAAACTATGCCAATCTGTATCCTCTTCACCACACATTGGGCATTTCCCAGTATCCTTTTCATATCTAATACCTTTCAAATTTCTAAATCCTGTCCTTGCCCAGGCAAATCCTTCTGGCCCTGACTTATTACGCACATCTATGTACTTCTCCCTCCCCCACAGTCTTTATTTCCCTATATGTCATCAATGATCTTTTCTCCCTTACACTAGTAAATATAACTTGGCTATTTAAATCTTCCAAACTTAATTCTACCTCTTTCCAAAAGCCCCTATAATAATACTCCTCGTTTCTCCAAATATGTCCCATACCTATCTGTTCCATTAGTGCCCTTACTTTTTGCGCCCAGAACTCTCCCCATTTGCTTCTTATCACAAAAGAAAACATTCCTTGATAATAATGTTTTCCTCCAAATTGGCAACTCTGTATAGATATTTCAATACCCTTGAGATAATTTTAACTCTTGTTGAATGTCTTCCTAACTCTAATTGTGTAACTCAGTAATTAATTCGTAAATTGTGGTATGCATTCCAAATATTTAAATAACTAAATATTAATAAATTTTCGATTAAATATATCAATAAACAATTAAATTTATTTACAAATTAAAATTCAACCTAACACGCTATTTTGCAGATATACAACTAACAAATAAACGCAAAAACAATAAACGCAAGCAACATTTTGTATTATATAATTACATTCTAACAACCAATTTAAATACTGAGACAAAAGACGAAAAAAAGGATTTACCTTAAAGCTTCTTTATTCCCACCGGGATGATCATGATGATGACCATGATGATGATGATGATGATGATGATGATGATGATGATGATGATGATGATCATATGTGTATAAGTACGCTCAACTGCAGTGGTCATCAGCGCCCTTACAAAAAAGTAATTCATGGCAATACCCAGATATAAATTACTCATCATTTTGAAAACAGACCAACCAAAACCAAATGACAATAAAATAAATAAGCCCAAATGGGTAAAAACAATTAAAAACTATAAGTACCAAATAAATACCAAAATGCAAAAAAAATGATGCTTTCAATATCAACTTGCCATGACAAAAGCTACCTGGCCAGTGGTGGTCGAACCAATTTGTTCCTTTTCTTTGGGGCAGGACTAGGGCTTTCAGAAGATTTTTCCTGCCATTTCCTCATTGTCGTTTGGGCAGTGAGGACAGGATCCACCCGTCAAAATATGCAGCAAGATGTGTATCTAATACTGCACTGTCCCTTGCTTACATCCAAGAGCCGAACATCTCCTACATAATTATCTGCTTACAAATTCTGAAGCAAGAAACAAGCTAAACGACCTTTTGTACAAATACAAGCTGTATACATATAAAATCAAGCATAATTATAAGGGAATCATGACTAGAGCAATGTTAACTAATTACCTAACAGCCCTTTCTCATCATTTCTCCATGACATCTATTCCACTCCACATCTCTTCATTGGGTTCTTGATTGTTTCTAAATTGGGGCTATTTTTCTTAGCCTTTCCTTGCGTCATTTGCATCAGTTTTTAAGCTTAGTAAACGATTGTTCAATAAATACAAGGTTATTCATTCCAGCAGTATTTTGTCAGCCCGCCTCGGTAGCTTACATGGTAGCATGTCTGCCTCACGTTCAAGAGGTCCCGAGTTCGAATCTCGGTCAGGGTGAGTTTCCTGGATAAGGTTTTTCCGGGGTTTTCCCTTATCCTTAAAGACGAATGTCGGGTAACTCTGAGCTCCATGGACCCTGGACTCATTTGAGCATCATTTCATCCAATTCATTCACCGTCCGATATGACTTAACGTTGGAGGACGTAAATTACAAAATAAATTGCCGTGTTCATGGTCTGCTTGTTTAAAATATATTGGTCCAGCTGTTACCGTTATAGCTGAGCGTGTTAATGACCAATGCAGTTGTGCGCACTAAAGCCTATCTGCCTAGCCGAGCGTTAATTCTACCTCAAAGCTGCACGTAATATATACTGAATATACAAACCGTTAGATGTTTCAACTTTCGATATTTTGTAAAGCTGCTTCTGCTGATCACTCATGTTGTTAAGGATATATAAATGACAACGACGGGCTAACTATATTGATAATATGAGTTTCTGCCGTCAGCAGTGGCCATTAATATATGTACTCTCTGGTCACATCCACATTGCTGTTTCTCTATGTGGGCATAGAGTACGCTTTGCTTGCCCGGGAGATATGTGCAGTTTGGTATCTATTATAAGTCTTCATGGTAAAAATTTGATAGATAGAATGTTGTGACTACCCTTAAAAGTATGATACACTGTTCCACTGTTTAAGCTTATAAATTACTAATTACCCGAAGTTTCACGCATTATTTTAAATGCGAATGACGAGCTAAATTCACCTCCTCTTCTTAAACGTAGTTTTTAATAACACTCTTCAACATACTATGTCTTTATTTAGTGTCTACTTTCTACTACTAATTAAAACTTCTCCTTACTGAAGACACTGTTTGTTTTACTGATTACTTTCTTCCCTTTCTAAAATTCAAGCAGTTGCTCTTTCATAATTTATGCCAGCTATTTCTTCAAAGAACCTTATAAACCTAAGAATGCTCTATTCTAAAGTTTTAATAATATTGTCAATATTCTCAGTTTTGCAAGATGTATATATGAGTGAATCATCTGTAAAAGCAAGGATTTGCAACTCTGTTGGGAAAAATCTAGCTAAATTCAATGTGTATATTATATACAAATCTGGACTCAAAGAAGCACCTTGTGGTAATCTCAAGCTTGAAATTGTTTCGTCTGAGCTATTACAACTGGGATATAACTTGTTTTCTCTATCCATCATTAAGTTAGCAATGATTTTTATCAGTTTTGGGGAGCTTAGATTTGCTGTAATCAATTAATCAGAATTCTTATCATTTAATCGTAAGCTCTGCTATTGTACAGACTTTCAACTATCAATGTGTTTTCAAGAGGCTAGCATGCATTTCTGAGATTAAAATAGCTAAATTTTGATTTTGCATGAAATTCTTCCTAAAACCATATTGTATATAGGTCATATCCCATACCACCCTAAGAAGAATGCAATTATATTTACTGTCTTTTCAAAAAGCTCTTTGAGGGCACTGGATAATTATTATTGGTTTATAACCTTTAGGAGGTTGAGATATTTATTTTGCTCTTTACAGACGTTATATGCAAATTATATTCCAAACTAAAGATATTTATCCTCAGTTAAATGTATTGTTAAATGTTCTCATAAGAGTAATTAAAATTCCATCAGATAGATTTTGCAAGTGAACTAATTCAAATGGTCCAGGAATATTATTCTAATGGTTAAGGATTATTTGCTCCATCTCATATAACTAACGCACACACTCGTGTCTTGATTTACCTATTTTATTATTTACTTACAGTTGATGTTAGCGTGAACAGAGCTACTGCTTTCAGAAAATTATAGTTCAGGATATGATCTTTTTTTAACCGAAGTCACACTTATTTGAAAAACATCTTATGCTTTGAGAGATTTGATTTCTATCATTTTGGCAGACTGAAAAGTTTTGCATTGTTTTCCAGTTTTTCCTTCCCCTCTTTTTATGACTAGGATTCTCTAAAATTAAGCAGTCCTGTCTCACTAAGGATTTACCTTATTATATTATTCTCATCTCTTACACATTTATTGTAAATCCATGTACCTCTAATATTATTTCATAATTTCAAACACCAGTAGCGTCTTTTTACATTTCCTCCTCTGATACTTCCTTCTCTTCTACTATGAAGTTATAGGTATGATGTGAATTAAGATGTTTTTTGGAGCCTAATTCAGAATTTAAAAAATGGTTTGAATCTTTGTAGTACTCAAGATATATTTCTTATTTATGCACAACCAAAGGCATTATTTCTTTTAATTTGAAAATCTTCCCAAACTACATTATTACAAATTGCATGGAATGAAATTAGTTTACATTATGTTGTTCATTATTAATAATTACAATATCTGCACCACTGTCTTTTTAATCATGATACATTTTCTGTACATGTTTAAATTAATTGCATTATCTTTAGTAGTGCAGGTATTTTTATACAAAGTTGTAACTATGACAGTGGTAAATTTTGCCATATTAGGACCAGCATCTCCATTTTAAGGCACCCTTAGGGTGGATTATACTTCTTTAAACTATTTATTTGATTCTATTAAAGTAAGTCGCCAATATATTAATATTAAAAACAACATAACTAAAACATAGTCTAATTTAATATTTTAACCAAAATGATACTTAAAATTAAATAAAAAGAGTAGCATTCAACTTCTACTGCTTCTGTCTTACTGGAAATCACGGCCCCTGTCTCAACTACTTTACTTTAACTGGCTCCGTGCGTTATGAAACCAGCAGATCAAATGCCATTACCGGCTACAGAGATTCAGTATTTGTAGGTCTTCCATTGCAGCTCGAATTAACCGTACAGTCCTTCGATGTTGAGAGCGGTTCAGACAACATATAGTGCAGAAAGCCCATGAGTAAAGAGGTCTCATATGTTAGGAGTCTGATTTGAAGTACGGGCGTAATTGTTTGATTTTGCAAAGATTCAAAGTGATGGGAAATAATCCGATGACATAGGGTAGCTCTTCCTTTGCAAATGTTGAACGATGGTCTCAAAACTATGCCGTACTGGCATTGTGTTCCTTGAAGGTACAGCATCAGTGATTCTAATCTGCATCTCTTTGCTACCACTGTTAATTAGTGCACACATTTTAATTTTTAAAATATAACTATAGTAAAGGAATGGTTATAAGTTTTCAATGAATTTGTTAATAAATTAACAGCAATAATTCTAGAACGGATATTTTGTCGCATCTGGCAACAGAGTCGGATGTTGGTACCTTCTGTAGGAAAAGCTCTAAACCTTCTATGTCACCCTTTGGTCTGCTGTGGTAAGACATTTATACCAATAACTTCTAAAGCATTGCCTACTCTCTCGAACCCGCAGGTACAATCCGACCAAGAATTTCAAGAGTCCTTGAAGTTCTCCCAGACAAGAATCTCTTGTTCTCACATGGATTTCGCAAGAAGCGCTTTTCTCTCAGCGTTCACTACAATCAGAACCAACCTTCCATCGATTCGCTTGCGCCATATTTGAGCTTAAGCACCTTGAAGTGTTTGTCATATTCATAAATAGTTATTAAAAGGCGTTCGACTTGGAAGAGGTGCTGCTCAGTCAGGGTAGCACTTGCGCTCTGTATCATAATTTTTGCGCTCTAAAGACACCAATAACAAATTATTTTGTTTTTCCCATGTTACAGAACTATATTTCTGAAGATTACTGTCCAAACCCCATGTTTGTGGCACATCTGCTTTCGGAGATATGAAAAGATAAGGCGCCTGACTAGAAACAAAAGAATTATTAACTGTCAGTGAAGAAAAGTACACACGTGCTATGTTGCAGTTGCATTTTGTACCCTGCATTCAGTAAAGTGGTGGTCTTTTAAGAGCGCACACGTGTTTTTCAAAGTTAGTAAATATAGCGCTTAGCAAGCCTAGTACTGGTACGTCTAGTAGTAACTGCGAAACAACTCATAAGGTTTTACATAAATAGGCTAAAAATATTCTTGTTAATGTGCATTCCTTTTTCAAACAGATGTCGAATACATTTTCCAAAGTAAAAATTTACCTCTGAGTCGAGATTTTATGTTATAAGTTTGTCAAGAGAGTGCTCATTCTGTGACGAACATAGTTCTAGAAGGCATACAGTTTACCAAATTAGGAGAAGTTTTCATATTTAGATCTATTTAGAGAAGTGTCACCTGAATAACTGAAGGTTGGATAGACCCAGCTGGCAGGTAGTGTGGGAGACGGGAAGTGCTGGCTACGCCTACCCATGTGGCAGTTTGGCGCTCGCACGTTACTTGTAAGTCCATGGACCTCCAATATTATTTCATAATGTCAATCACTAGTAGCGTCGTTTTACATTTCCTCATCTGATACTTCCTTCTATTCTACTATGAAGGAGGCCGTGGGGACAAGGTATGCCAGTAAGACAAGGGAGGACATGTAAAAGAAGGATGACCCTAAGAAAAGGGAGGCCACATGGACAAGGGAGGCCAGTAAGAGAGGGGAGGCCAGGGATACAAGGGAGGCCAAGGAGTCAAGGTTTGCCAGGAAGGCCCGGGACGCCAGGGCGTATTGGACTGCCAGTAAGAGAACGGAGGCCAGAGGAACAAGGGGTCCAGTGTAAATACTAATGCCAGTAAGACTAAGGATGCCAGTAAGACAAGGGATGTCAGTAAGAAAAAATAACCGGTTAGAAGACGGATGCCACTTAGGGAACGGAGGCCAAGGAAACAAGTGAGGTATGCAGGACAAGGGTTGTCACCAAGGCAAGTGAGGCAAGTAACACAAGGGATACACGTAAGATAAGGAGGACCAGGTAGAAGAGAGATGCCCGTGACAGAAAGGAGGCCAGAGAGACAATGGACGCCAGCAGGACTAGGGAGCCCATTAGGAAAACGGAGGCCAGGAACACAAGGCAGGCGAGTAAGGCAAGGGGCGGCAGGGTTACAATGGAGGCCAATAGGACAAGGGAGGACAATGAGGTTACCGATACCAGTAACACCAGGGGGGCCAGGTAGACGTGGGATGCCCCTAAGAGAAGGGAGGCCAGACGGACAAGGGAGGCCAGTAAGACAACGGGAGGCCAGAAAGAAATCGGTGCCTGTAAGATAAGGGAGGCCAGGTAGAAAGGGGATGCCCATATGTGAAGGGAGGACTAGGAGACAAGTAGGGCCAGGGAGACAAGGGATGCAAAAAAGACAAGGGAGGCCATTGATGCTATTGATGCCAGTAAGACAAGGGAGGCCCTGTAGATGGGCGATGCCAGTAAGAGAATGGTAGCCAGGGAGCCAAGGGGGTTCAGGGAGACAAGGGACACCAACAAGAGAAGAGAGGCTAGTAACATAAGGGATGCCAGTAAGACAAAGAAGACCAGGTAGTAGGGGGATGCCAGGAAGACAAGGGAGTCCAGGGGGACAAGGTATGCCAGGGAGACAAGGGAGGCCAGTAAGACAAGGGAGGCCAGGTAGAAGAGGGTTGCCCCTAAGAGCAGGAACGCAACATAGACAAAAGAGGCCAGTAGCACAAAGATAGGCCAGTAAGAGAGCGTAGGCCAATGAGACAAGGGAACCCAGTGAGACAAGCACTGCCAGTAAGACAAAGTACGCCAATAAGTCACGCGATGCCAGTAAGACAAGGGAGACCAGGTGGAAGAGGGATACCCCTAAGAGAAGGGAGGCCAAATAGTGGGCCAGTGACGCAAAGGAAGGCTTGAAGGAGAAAGGAGGCCAGGGATACATAGGAGGACAGGTAGACAAGAGTTACCATTAAAGCAAGTAAGCCGGGTAGAAGAGAGATGCCTGTAAGTGAAGGGAGGCTAAGGAGCCAAGGGAAGCCTGGGAGAAAAGGGGGCCACTAAACCTAGGGTGGCCAGAATGAGAAGGAAGTCCAGGGACACCTGGGAGACACGGGAGTGGGAGGCCATGGCGGCAAGGAAGTTCAGGGAGACAAGGGAGGACAGTATATCAAGGGAGTTCAGGGTGACAACGTATGCCAGTAAGACAAGGAAGGCCAGGTAGAAGAGGGAGGCTAGCGAGACAAAGGAGGCCAGGTAGACAAGAGAGGCCAGATGCCAGTAAGACATGGGAGGTCAGGGAAACAATGTGGGTCTGTAAGGCAAGGGAGGCTTGTTTGAAGATGGTTGCCTCTAAGATAAAGGAGGACAGATGGGCAAGGGAGGCCAGTAAGACAGGGGAAGACCAGCAAGAGAAGGGAGGTCAGGGAGACAAGCAAGTCAGGGAGACAGAGGTTGCCATTAAGACAAGGGTGTCTAGGTTTAACAGCGATGCCTCTAAGAGAACGGAAGCCAAATAGTAATGGTAGGCCAGGAAGACAAGCATGCCAGTAAGGCAATGGATGTCAATAAGTCACGAGAGACCAGTTTGTCAAGGGAGGCCAGGTAGAAGAGGGATGCAACTAAAAGAAGGGAGGCCAGGGAGACCAAATCGGCCTGGGAGTCAAGGGATGCCAATAAGACAAGAGAGGCCTGTAAGACAAGGGACGCCATGTAAATGAGGGTAAACAGTAAGAGAAGGGCAGCAAGGGAGGCAAGGGACGACAATTAGTCAAATGAGGCCAGTAAGGCATGGGAGGCCTGAGAGACAAGGGAGGTCAGGGAGACAAAGAATGCCAGTAAGACAAGGGAGTGAAGGGAGACAAGGGATGCCAGGGATACAAGGGAGGCCAGTAAGACCAGAGAGGCCATGTAGGAGAGCGATGCCGCAAAGAGAAGTTATGTCCGATGGACTTAGCAGCCAAGTATGAAAAAGGGAGGCCTGTGACAGATAGGAGGCCAGGTAGAACAGGGACGCCAGTAAGAGAATGGAGGCCAGGAAAACAAGAGAGGGCAGGGAGACAAGCAGGGCCAGCAAGACAAGGAATGCCAATAATAGAAGAGATTCCAGTAAGGCAAGGGAGGCCATGTAGAAGAGGCATTCCTTTAAAGAAAGGGAGGCCAGGGTGACAAGGGTGGCCAGCGGGACAAGGCACTCCAATTAGACAAGGGAGGCCCGTAAAACAAGGGATGCCAATAAGATAGAAGAGGCCAGGTAGAAGAAGGATGCCAAGTAAGAGAAGAGAGGCCAGGGAGACAAGGGAGGCCAGTAAGACTAGGGAGGCAGGTCAGAGAAGGGAGGCCAAGGACACAAGGCAGGCCAGTAACACAATGGCTGCCAGGAGACATGGATTGCCAATTAGACAAAGGTGGCCAGTAGGATAAAGGAGGCCAGAGAGACAAGGGAGGCCAGAGAGACTAGGGATTCCAGTAAGACAAGGGAGGCCCGGGAGGAAAGGGATTCCAGGGCGACAAGGCAGACCAGTCAGAAAAGGGAGGCCAGGGAGACAGGGTACCCCAGTAAGAAAAGCGAGGCGAGGTAGAAAAGGGGTTCCCCTAAGAGAAGGCACACCAATTGGACAATGGAGGCCAGTAAGACAAAGGGAAGCCTGTAAGAGAAAAGCTGCCAGGGACACTTGGAGGCTAGGGAGACAAGGGTTGCTAGTAAGGCAAGGGAGGCCACGTAGAAGGGGGATGCAAGAAAGAGAGAGGAGGCCAGGGAGACAAGCAATGCCAGTAAGACCAGGGATGCCGATAAGGCAAGAGATGCCAGTAAGACAAGGGAGGCCAGGAGGAAGAAGGCAGCCACTAAGGGAAGGGACGCCAGGGAGACAAGCTAAGCCAGCTGGACAAAGGTAGACAATAAGTCATTGGAGGACAGTAATACAAGAGATGAGAGTGAGATAAGGGAGATCAGGTTGAATAGGGATTCCACTAAGAGAAGGAAGGCCAGGGAGTCAAAGGAGGCCAGGGTGATAAGGGGGTCCAGGGAAACGAGGGATACCAGTAACACAAGGGAGGCCAGTATAATAAGGGATGCCAGGAAGACAAGGGAGACTGGGGAGACAAGGGAGGTCAGGTGGTAGAGGGATGCCAGTGAGAAGAGGAATACTCCTAAGAGTAGGATGCTGGATCCACAAAGGAGGCCAGTAAGACAAAGGGAGGCCAGTAAGAGATGGAAAGCCAGGGAGACAAGGAATTGATTGAGACAGGAGTTGCCGTTAAGACAATGGTGGCAAGGAAGACAAAAAAAAATAAAAAATAAAAAAAATAAAATCTGCATGAACTATGCCCTGGTGCCTTGAGTCTATACCAGGACATAAGTTCCACAGTTACATCTCTTTATTTTTATTACATTTCTTTAGATTGGAACATTATTACATTTCGCAGATTACCTATATCTAAACTAACTACTCCTAACCTACTAAGCTATCTAACCTATAGCAGCCGGTTTCCCAGCTGCTTTACATATATCTTTAATCTATATCCTAAGCTGGCAGTTCTACTCTATTATAAAACATTCTGACTAGTTAAATTAACAATACATGTGGATGAAAAACTGTTTACTGCCAGCACTTTCTACCAATCTGCTATCTATCAATTTAATTTCAACAATTGTTGTCTCTAGCTATCTTCGCTATCAGATGAGCTCCGTGTGATGATCTGTTGTGGCTGACCCTTCTCCTCTCAGCCCATTCTTGACGTCCTGTTGTGGTCCGAAGTTGCCTACGTCTATTCATGGATTGGTCGCCCTGTTCTGGCCTGAGTTCTGCGCCATTTCTATCCTCTTCTTCAACGTGGGTACTTATTTCTTGTTGCCTTATTCTTTGTGACCTTCTTGGTGATTCGTCCTGGTTTTGGTGTTGCTGCTTATGTATTGTGTCCGTTATTTGCATTTCCGCTGGTCTTCTGTACTCCTCCATTACTATTTTCGATATCTTTGCCACCATTCTGTTCACTATACACAAATCCTCGTGACTTCTTACGATGTGCCAAACTGCTTTTCCTGCTAGCATTGCGCGTTCCTCTTGTACCTCATCGTTGTATTTCGTACATTCAAAGATCACATGTTCGGGGTTGCCTACTATATCACATGTATTACATTTATCACTTTCCTTGCTTCGAATCTTCGCAAAATATGTATCAAATGGGCCGTGTCCTGTAATATATTGAATGCTCTCCTTAGTTGGTGATACGGTTAATCTTAATCGCTCTCTTATGCTGGGGAATAGATCATATACTCTTCTACCTTTCTCCGCTTGATTCCATTCTTTTTGCCATTTATCTATTAAAATTTTTCTTTCCTCTCTCCTTGTATTGCACGGTCTTCCTAAAATTTTGATGACCTGTTCTTGGTCTTGTTTTTTCATCCAATACATTGTTGCCCGCAATTTTACCGTTAAGGCAATCGGCCATATGGCTAGAATCACTAGTAAGGCCATCGTTGGAACTGTTTTAATTAATCCCATACACCTTATTGAAGTTTGTCGTTGAGTACTCCTCAGTCGTTGTACATTTTGCACTAGGCTAGCTCTATGCGCCCAAACACTAGATCCATATCCTATTATTCCTGTTAGTATAGCTGTGTGATATGTCCTTGTTGCTGCTAGTGGGATTTTATATTTATATTGAGCTATCGTTGCTAGCTTCATCATCGTTTTTCCGGCCTTGTCTCTGACTTTCTCTATATGCTTATCAAAGTGTAATTTCTCATCCACGTTTATTCCCAAATACTTAAAAACACTTTCTCGTCGTATATTGGTACCATTTACTTTAATGAGGGGATTTCTTTCTAATTTCCCTTTTAATAGCATATAAGCAGATTTATGAGGTGCTATTTGTAATTTTACTTCATTACACCATTCTTCTAACAAAGTCACTACACTTCGAGCTTTTCTTTCAATTTCCCTTCTATTGTTTGCCTCGATCATAATCATAAGGTCGTCGGCGTAGGCTATAACATCGAAGGTATCCTCATGTTGTGCAATCCTTTCCAGTATTGGTTCCGTCATAATGTCCCAAAACAAAGGGCCTAATATTGATCCTTGTGGACAACCTTTGCTTATTCCTTTTGTTACAATATCATTCTCTCCTTTTAAATATACTCCCCGATCTCTACAATAATCTAATAAACTATTATATATGCACCTTGGATAATTATTTTCTCTCATGATTTTAAAAAGTTCTGGCCAAGGAAGACAGGAAGACAAGGTGGGCCATGAAGTTAAGGGTTGCCATTAAGGCAGATGAGGACGGTAGAGGGGGGTTGCCTGTAAGAGAACAGAAGCCTGGGAGACACGGGAGGCCAAGGGGACAACCAATGCCAGTATGAAAAGGGAGTGCCAGGCAGAAGAGGGATGCCACTTAGGGATGGGAGGCCAGGGAGACTAGGGAGGACAGCGGGATAAATGGTGCCAATAAGACAAGTTAGGCCAGTAAGACAAAGGAAGCCAGTAGGAATAGGGAGGCCAGTAGGAGAAGGTAGGCCAGGGAGACAAGGCAAGCTAGTAAGACAAGGCGTCCAGCTAGAAGAGGGATGATGGTAAGAGAAGGGAGGCCAATGAGACAAGAGGGGCCAGTGAGGCAAGGGATTCCAGTAAAACGAGAGAGGCCACGTGGGGGAGGAATGCCAGTTAGATACACCAATAAGACAAGGGAGGCCAGTAAGGCAAAAGATGCCAGGTGGAAGAGGGACACCAGTAGGACAAGTGCGGCAAGGGGGACAAGGGATGCCAGAGGGACAAGGGGTGCAGTAGGTAAGGATGGCCAGGGAGACAAGACATACCAGTTAGACAAGGGAGGCCAGATCGACAAGAGAGGCCAGTAAGACAAAGGGTAGCCAGGAAGACATGGAAGTCAGGGAGACAAGATTTACCAGTAAGACAAGGGAGGCGAAGTCAAAGAGGAGTGCCTATAAGAGAACAGAGGCCAGGGCCATTAATTCAGGGGATGCCAGTAAGATAAGGGACGGTAGGTAGAAGAAGAATGCAACTAAGGGAATGAAGGTGAAGGAGACAAGGGGGGTCAGGGATACAAGGAATGTCAGTAAGTCAAGGGAGGTCAGTAATAAAAGTGTTGCCAGTAAGACGAGGGAGGCCAATACGGCTAAGGAGGCCAAAGAGACAAGTTATGCCAGTAAGACAAGGGATTCCAGGTAGAAGAAGTGTGCCCTTAAGTAAAGGGAGGCAAGCGTGGCAAGGGATTCCAGTAACACAAGGGAGGCCAGATAGAACAGGGATGCCAGTAAGAGAACGGAGGCCAGTCAGACAAGGGTGGCCAGGGAGACAGGGGAGGCAAATATAAAAAAGGTCAGGGAGACATGGGCGGCGAGGGAGGCAAGGGGTCTCAGGATAAAAGAGGTCCAGTAAGTGAAGGAAAGCCCGAGACACAAGGGAGACCAGAGAACGGGGAAGTCCAGGGAACAATGGATTCCATTAACACAAATGAGAACGGTAAGACAAGGGATGCAAATAAGGCAAGATAAACTAGGTAGAAGAGGGATGCCTGTAAGACAAGGGCAGCCAGGGACACATGGAATGCCAATTGGACAAGGGAGGCGAGGGAAACAAAGGATGCGAGGGTGACAAGGGAGGCCAGTAAGACAATGGCGGTCAAGGAGGCTAGGTAAGCAACGAAGAAAGGGGATGCCCGGTAGAAGAGGGATGCCCCTAAGGGAATGGAGGTCAGAGTGACAAGGGAGACCAGTAAGCCAAAGGGAAGCTAGTAAGAGATAGAAGGCCAGTGATGCAAGGGAGGATATGGAGACAACCAATGCCATTAAGACATGGGTTGCCAATATGGCACGAGATGCCATGTAAGACAAGGGAGGCCAAGTAGAAGAAGAATGTCACTTGGGGAATGAAAACCAGGGCAACAAGGCATACGAAAGTGAAAGGGAGTCCAGTATGACAAGGGACGCCAGGTAGAAGAGGGATATCAGTAAGAGATGAGAGGCCAGGGAGTCAAGGGATGCCAAGTGTACAAAGGAGGCCAGTAAGACAATGGAGGTCAGGAAGACCAGGGAGGCCAGGGAGACAAGGGATGCCAGGTAGACAAGGGGTCCTTGTAGCAGAGGGGTGCCCTAAGAGAAGGATGGTCAGATGAACAAGGCAGTCCTGTAAGACAGTAGGAGGCCAGTAATAGATAGAGGGCCAATGAGACAAGGGAGGCCAGGAAGACATGTGCTGCTAGTAAGACAGGGGAGCACAAGTAGAAGAGTGATGCCAGTTAGAGAACGGAAACCAGGAAAACAATGGGGGTCAGGGAGTCAAGCAGTACCAGTAGGACACCGGATTTCAATATGACAAGAGATGCCTTGTAGAAAAGGGAGGCCTGGTAGAAGGGGGATGCCACTAAGGGAAGGGGACCAGGGTGAAAAGGGAGTTCGGCGGGACAAGGTATGCAAAAAATACAAGTCTGGCCCCTAAGACAAGCAATGCCAATCAGATAAGGGAGGCCAGTTAGAAGTGGGATGCCGTAAAAGGGGGGAGGCCAGGGAGACAAGGGAGGTTAGTAACACTAGGGATGCCAGTAAGAGAAGGGAGGCAAGGAAGACATGGGACGCCAGCTAGAAGAGGGATGCCAGTAAGAGAAGGGAGGCCTGAGAGACGAGGTAGGCCAGGCTGACAAGGGATGGCAATAGGTAAAGGGTGGCCAGTGAGGTAAGGAAGCATGTCAGATAAAGGAGGCCAGGTAGAAGAGGAATGCCAATAAGAGAAAGGACGCCAGGGAGACAGGGAATGCCAATAAGCCTAGGGAGGCTGGTAAGGCACGGTATGCCAGTAAAACAAAGGGCCCCAGAGAGACAAGGGACGCCAGAGACAAAGGTTGGGTCAGGGAGATATGGTTTTCCAGTAACACAAGGCAGGCCATTAAGCCAATGGATGCCAGTAAGACATGGGTGTCCAGACTGAACAGGGATGCCAGTAAGCTTGGAGAGGCCAGGGAGACAAGGTCTGCCATTCAGACAAAGGGAGGCCAGATCAACAATGGAGCCCGGTAAGACAAAGGGAGACAGTAAGAGAAGGGAGGTCAGGGAGACCAGGGAGTGAGCGAGACAGGGGTTGCCAGTAAGACAATGGAGGCCAGGAAGATAGGGGAGGCAAAGTTAGTGAGACAAGGGTGGCCAATGGATCACGAGATGCCAGTAAGACAAGGGTGGCCAGATAGAGGAGCGATGCCACGAAGGTAAGGGTCGCCAGGAAGATAAGAGAGGCCAGTATGCCAAGTAATGGCAATTAGACAAAGGAGGCCAGTAAGACAAGGGACCCCAGGGAGCAGAAGGATACCAGTAAGAGAATGGAAGCCAGTCAGACAAGGGATGCCAATTAGAAAAAGGAGGCCAGGGAGACAAGGAAGTCCACAAAGGAAAGTATGCCAGGGAGACAAGGGATGCTTGTAAGACAAGGGTGGCCAGGGTGACATGGGATTCCAGGGAGACAGGGGAGGCCTGTAAGACAAGACAGGCTAGGGAGACAATGTATGCCAGTAATACAAGGGAGACCTAATTAAAGAGTATGCCAGTAAGAGAAGGATGGCCAAGAACACAGTGCAGGTCAGTAAGACAAGGAACACTAGGTAGAAGAAGGATGCCAGTAAGAGAAGGTAGTCCAGAGTGACAAGAGTGGTCAGGGAATCAAGGAATAACAATAAGACAAGGGAGGCCATTGAGGCAAGGAATGCCAAAATGACAAGGGAGGCTAGGTAAAATAGGGATGTCAATATGAGAAGGGAGACCAAGCAGACCGGTGATGCCGATAAGTCAAGGGAGGCAAGTAAGGCAAGGGATGCCTGTAAGACAAGGGAGGCTATGTAGAAGAGCCATGCCAGTGAGACAAGGGAGGCCAGGTAGATAAGGGTGACCAGTAAGATAAGTAAGGCCAGAGCGCCAAGAGGTGCCACGGAAACAAGGTAGGACAGGGAGACAAGGGATGCCATTAAGTCAAGGGAGGCAAGTAAGACAAGGGATGCCACTAAGACAATGGAGGCCAGGTAGATAAGGGTGACCAGTAAGATAAGTAAGGCCAGAAAGCTAAGAAAGGCCAGGGACACAAGGTAGGACAAGGGGACAACGGATGCTATTAAGACAAGGGAGGCAAGTAAGACAGGGATGTCACAAAGACGAGGGAGGACAGCAAGACAAGGGAGGCCAGGGAGACAAGGTATGCCATTAAGTTCAGTGAGGCCTGTTAGAGGAGGGATGCCTGTAAGGAGTGGGTGGCCAGGGTGACAAGGGATGCTAATAAGACAAAGGAAGCCAGTAAGACAATGGAGGTCAGAAGGCCGAGGGAGGGCAGGGTGACAAAGCATTCCACTAAGGCAAGGGAACTTAAGTAGTTCAGGGACGCCAGTAAGAGAAAGTATGCAAGGAAGAAAAAGGAGGCCAGGCAGAAGAGGGAGGCCAAAAAGAGAAGAAGGGTCAGGGAGCGTAGCGGTGTCAATAATGCAGGTAATGCCATTAGACAAGGTAGAACTGTAAGACAAGCGTGGTCAGGGAGACAAGGGATGCCAGTAGGACAACGGGGGCCTGGGAGTCAAGGAATGAAAGGGAGACAATTGGGGCCAGTAGGACAAGGGAGGCAAGTAAGACAAGGAATGCCAGTAAGACAAGGGAGGCCAGTAAGGCAAGGGAAGCCAGAAGGTTGAAGGAAGGCAGGGAGACAAACTATGCCACTAAGTCAAGGGAAGTTAAGTAGAATAGGGTCGCCAGTAGAGAAGGTAAGCAAGGAAGACAACGGAGGTCAGGCAGAAGAGAAAGGCCAGAAAGTGAAGAGGGGCCAGGGGGCCTAGCAGTGTCAATAAGGCAAGTAAGGCCAGACGACAAGGGAGAAAAGTAAGACAAGTGTGGCCAGAGAGACGAGGTACTCCAGTAAGACATGGCAGGCCAAGTAGATAAAGGATGCCCCTAAGGGAGGTATGGCTGGAAAGACAAGGTTGGCCAGTAAGTCAAAGGGAGTCCAGTAAGAGGAATGTGGCCACGGAGTCAAGGGAGGCCAGGGAGATGAGGGCTGCTGGTAGTCAAGGGAGGCCAAAGTCAAAGGATGCCATTAAGAGAACGGAGGCCAGGAAAACAATGTAAGCCACGGAGTCAAGCAATGCCAGTAGGACAAAGGTTGCCAATAAGACAAGAGACACCTGTAAGACAAGGGAGGCCAGGTAAAAGAGGGATGCTACTAGGGGAATGGAGGCCAGGGAGACAAGGGATGTCAGCTGTATGAGGTACGCCAATGAGACAAGTGAGGCCATTAATACAAGGGATACCATTAAGTTAAGGGGGGCTAATTAAAGAGGGATGACATTTAGAAAAGGGAGGCCAGGGAGAAAAGTGACTCTTGGGTGACGAGGGATGCCAATAAGACAAGGGTGTTCCGAAAGGCCAGGGAGGCCAGGCAGATGAGGGATGGCAATAAGAGAATGGAGGCTAGTAAGACGTGGGACCTCAATATGACAAGGGAGGCAAGGTGGAAGAGGGATTCCAGTAAGACAAGTGAGGCCAGAGAGACAAGGGATGCCAGTGAGATGAGGTGCGCAGGGAAACCAGGGACTCCAATAAGACAAGGGAGGTCAGTATGACATATTATGCCAGTAAGACAAGGGAGTTCAGTACGACAGGGGACAGAGGCACAAGGTATGCCAGTAAGACTTGGGGGGACAGGGAGACAAGGGATGCCAGGGAGACAATGCAGGCCAGTAAGACAAGTTGGGCCAGTAAGGCAAGGAAGACCAGTAAGACAAGGGGGGACCAGTAAGTCAAGGTACGCCAGTGAGACAATGTATGCCAGTAAGACAAAGATGGCCAGGAAGCAGATTGTTGCACCTAAGAGGCGGAAGGCCAGATGGACAAGGGAGGCTAGTAAGAAGAATGGAGGCCAGTTAGAGAAGGGAAGCCAGGGAGAGAAGAATTCCTTGTAAGACAAGGGGGCCAGGTGGAATAGGGATGCCAGTAAGAGCTTGGTGGCCAGAGAGACAAGGGAGGACAGTAAGTCTAGGAAGGCCAGTATTAGAGGGGAGGCCAGGGACACAAGGCAGGCCAGTGAGACAAGAGACGCCAATAAGACAAGGGAGGCCAATGAGGCTAGGGATGACAATAAGACAAGGAGGCAAAGTAGATGAGGGTTGCCAGTAAGACATGGGAGGCCATGGAGACAAGATATGACAGCAGGACATGGGAAGCCAGGGAGACAAGGGATTCCAGTGAGACACGTAAGGCTAGTATGACAAATGGGGCCAGGGAGACAAGGTATGCCAGTAAGACAAGGGTGGCCAACTAGAAGAGAGATACAACTAAAGGAGGTTAGGCTAGGGAGACAAGAGAATCCAGCGGAACAAGGGATGCCAATAAGAAAAGGGTAGCAAGTAAGACTGGGAAGCCAGTAAGAAAAGGGAGGTAAGGTAGAAGTGGGATGCCAGTAGGAGGAGTGAGACCAGGGAGACAAGGGAGTCTAGTAAGAATAGGGAGGCCAGTAAGAGAAGGGAGGCCATGAACACAAGACAGTCCAATAAGACAAGGGTCGTCAGGAAGAAGCGGGATGCCATTAAGACATGGGAGGCTAGGAAGAACAGGGATGCCAGGAAGAATAGGGAATCCAGGTACACAAGGTAAGTCGGGGTGACAAGGGAATTCAATACATCAAGGGAGGCTAGTAAGACAAGGGAGGTCAGAGGAACAAGGCATGCCAATAAGCCTAGGAAGGACAGGGAGACAGCCGAAGCCAATAAGTCAAAGGAGGCCTGTAAGATAACAGAGGCCAGAAAGACAAGGGAAGCCAGCGAGACAAGGGGTGCCAGAACACAAGGGTGACCAAATAGAACAGGGATGCTAGTAGGAGTGGGGAAGTCAGGGAGACAAGGGAGGTTAAGAAGACAAGGGAGGTTAGGGAGACAGAGTAGCTGAATATTGCCAAAGGAGACCAATGAGTCAAGGGAGGCCAGGGGGGGCAAGGGAGGCCCGGGAAAAAATGGGGTGCAGTAAGAGAAGGGAGGCCAGAAAGACAAGAACGGCCAGGAAGACAAGGTAGTCATGGGAAACAGGGTATGCCAATAAGGCAAGGGATTTCAGTAAGACAAGGGAGGCCAGGTGGAAGAGGGATTCCACTAAGGGAAGTAAGGCCAGGGACACAAGGGTTGCCAGTGGGACAACGGATGCCAATAAGAAGATGGAGGCCAGTGAAACCAGGGTTTACAGTAAGATAGAACAGGCCAGGTAGAAGAGGGATGCCAGTCAGAGAAGGGAGGCCACGGAGACAAGGGAGGTCAGTAAGACTAGAGAAGCTAGTAGGAGAAGTGAGGGCAAGGACACAAGGCAGGCCAGTAAGACAAGAGACATCAGGTATAAAAGGGATGCCATTAATTGAAGGGAGTCATGGAAGACGTGGGAGGCGATACGACAAGGGAGGCCAGTGAGGCAAGGGATGCTAGGGAGACAAGTGAGACCAGTCGGACAAATGGGGTCAGGGAGACAATGTATGGCAGTGAGACAAGGGAGTCCAACTAGAATAGCGATGCCACCTAGGGAAGGTAGGCCAGGGAGAGAAGAGATGCCAGCGGAACAAGGGATGCCAATTGGACGAGGCAGCTATTAAGACAAGGGATGCCAGTAAGAGTAGGTGGGCAAGGTAGAAGTGGGAAGCCAGTATGAAGAGGGAGACCAGAGAGACAAAGAAGGCCAGTAAGAATAGGAAGGCCAGTAAATGAATGGAAGCCATGGACACAAGGCAGGCCAGTAAGACAAGGGACCCCAGGAAGAAGATGGATGCCAGTAAGAGATCGGAGCACAGTGAGGCAGGGAGACCAGAGAAATAAGGGATGCCAATAAGACCAGGGAGACCAATGAGGCAAGGGATACCAGTAAGATGAGTGTGTCTAGGTAGAAGAGGGACGCCAGTAAGAAAAGGGAGGCCAGGGATACAAGGTAGACCAATAGGTCTAGAAAGGCCAGAGAGACCGGGGAAGCCAGCGAGGTAAGGGAGTCCAAGGAGAAATGGGATGATAGTGTGACAAAGGAGGGCAGTAAGACAACGGCGGCAAGAAAGGCAACGGACTCCAGCGAGACAAGCAATGCCAGGAAGGTAAGGGAAGTCAGGTAATGCAGATATTCCAGTAAGAGGAGGGGAGGCAGGGAGACCAGGGAGGCCAGGAAGACAGTGGGGACCACTATGAAAAAGTGGGTCAGTGAGGCAAGGGAGGCCATGGAGGAAAGGGAGGCTCTTGAGACCAGAGGGGCCAGTAAGAAAAGAAAGGCTCGAAGTACAAGGGGGCCAGGGAAACATGGTAGTTCAAGTAAAAATGGATAACGTTAAGACAAGGTATGCCAGTCAGACAAGGGATCCAGGAAGACAAGGAAGACCCACTAGAAGAGGCATGCCAGTAAGACAAGGCAGGCCGGGCTACAAAATGATGCAAGTCGGACAAGGGAAGCCAGGGAGATAAGCGAGGCCAGTAAGACCAGTAAGACAATGGAGGGCAGGGAGACAATGTATGCCAGTATTACAAGGGAAGCCAGGTAGAAGAGGAGTACGCCTAAGACAAAGGAGGTCAGTTCGACAAGGGAGGCCAGTAAGACAAAGGGAGGCCTATGGAGAAGGGAGGACAGAGAGTCAAGGTAGGCCATGGAGAACAGCAATGTCTATGAGACAAGGGAGGCCAGGAAGAAGAGGGATGCCACTAAGGGTAGGAGACCATTGAGACAAGGGTGGTCAGAGGGGAAAGGTATGCCAATTACACAATTGAGGCCAGTAAGACAAAGGAGGCCAGAAAGACAAGGAGGCCAGCGAGACAAGGGATGCCAGTAACACAAGGGAGGCCAGGTAGTACAGAGATGCCAGTAAGAGAGGGGTAGAAAGGGAGAAAAGGGAGGTCATTCAGGCAGAGTGGGCTGATATGACAAAGGAGGCCAGGGACGCAAGGGAGGCTCGGGGGACTAGGGGGACAGTAAGATAAGGGAGGTCATAGAGACAAAGAAGGCCAGGAAGACAAGGTAGTCAAGGGAAACAAGGGATACCACTAAGACAAGGGATGCCAGGAAGACAATGGAGGCGAGGTAGAAGTGGGATGCCAGTAAGATTGAGGAGGCCAGGGAGAAAAGGGATGCCAGGAGAACAGGGGAAGCCAGGGTGACAATTGAAGCAGGGAGACAAGGGAGGCCAATAAAAAAATGAACGCCCGTCAGAAAAGGTATGCCTATAAGACAATGGAGGCCAGTTAGAAGTGGGATGCCCCTAAGAGAATTGAGGTTAGATCGAATACGGAGGCCAGTAAGACCAAGGGAGGCCAAGTAGAAGAGGGATTCTGCTAAGGGTAGGGAGGCCAGAGGGACAAGTTATGCGAGGTATCCTGCCTCTTCTTTGCTGCGGATGCAGCAGCGTGGTCAGATATTTCCTGCTCTATATCTCCCTATGGAAAAGGTCCGTTTTCCTTCTACAACTTTCGGTTCGAGAGGCTCGAAGCTATTGGAAATTCCGACTGACGTAGATGACTGTCGCCGGTCGGAGTCCTCCCCAGATGATGACTCCGACGATGATCTCGGAGATACTCTTGGACTTGCTTTTGCCTTTGTCTTTTCGGGAGCAGGCTTTGCGCTTTCCTTCAGAAAGGCAGTTCTATCATACTGAGTGTTGAACTTTATCTCTGGTGCTTGGTACACAATGGCCAATTTCGCCCTGTTGCTAGACGTAGATGCTTTGTCATGCGACTTAACTGAGTTGTTCTTATTTGCGGTAGTCTTAGGTGGTGTTCTTGGAGCATTACGCGGTGTTACTGATGCTACTGGTTGCGATCTAGATACTAGAACTTTCTCTGATATAGTTGCCCCGTTCATATCGGATGTTTGCGTATCAGCTTCCCGTTTTAGTGACGAGGCAGCCGCCACAGAGATGTAGGTACGGGAGCTGGTTAAAGAGGACTTGTGGATACGAAGAAGTTTCCGGGCTTCCGAAAAGGATACCTTTTCTTTCACCCGGATCTCCTGAATAGCTCGCTCTTCAATATAATGGGGGCATTCTCATGAACTTGATGGAGGTTCACCGCTAGAGTTAACGCATGCTACAGGTGATGTACATTCATTTTCATGCATGCCGTCTCCAGAGCTGACATATGTAGGTACACCTTTACAGAATGCACTAGTGTGACCGAACCGTTGATATTTGTAGCATCTCAGAGTGTTAGGTATATGGTCTAATCTCTATCACTTCATATCCTGTCCTGATCCTTTGAGGGAGATCTACCTGATCAAAGGTCAAGAAGAGGGTACGAGTAGGAACCATTTCCTCTCGCTCTCTCCGTTGGACACGATAGACTGCTGTTACGCCTTGTTCCTGAAGGTTCTCCTGAATATCCTCGTTGGACATTCCACCCAACGCGCAAGTGTTTACGACACCTCGTGAGGAATTCAGGTCCTTTGCATCTCCACTTTGATTGGATGACCGCCCAGCATGGCGGCTCTCTGTATTTTAACTGCCTGGGATGCTGTAGTTGCTTCCACCAGCAGCTTGCCATTTCTTGATTTTGTAAATGATTTAACAGCACCAGCTATGTTGTCAAGACATTTCTGTATCATAAACGGATTAACCGTTGAAAAAGTTCTTCCTTCCTCTGTCCCTTTGATAACTAAGTAGCGACTACCACACTCAACTACTTGTTTAACAGTGTTCTCAAACATGTTCTTTCCACATTTCATATTTTTGGGGTGTAGATTTACCATAATAAGTGGAACAGGTTTCATCCCCCAGTGTTCCCCACCCACCTCGGAGCCCAACAAGGGTTCATCCCACCGAGATAACAGGGCTACACAGGGGATATAGCGAGCTCGCCGTCCCACTCAATCTAGAGTTCGGTACAATAACTAGTCCTAGCCAATTGATTAGGTGTGGGTTAGTCCCTAACCTCCCGTTTAGGCGAAGCAGTCACTAAAGTAGTGTATTAGAAATGCACACCATCCCCGAATTCAGAAGTACACTGGAACGAGCTCAGATGAGAATGCCTAAGCCACCAGGACAAACTTTCCCCCACCTCGGAGCTCCACGCACGGCCTACACGTGGGTGGGCCGGTTGACTGTCTCCCTCAACCACAAAGAAGAGCCCACACAAAGGAGGCTCTTGGCTTGGGACCCCGAGTGCGCCAAACCTGCACCTACTGAAGTAGGTCCCTGGAGGGAGGGAGGCCAGGGACACAAGGGTTGCTATGGAGTCAAGGGAGCCCAGTAAGACAATGGAGGCCAGCGAGACAAGGCGTACCAGTAAGACAAGGGAGGCCAGGTAGAAGAGGAATGCTCCTAAGAGTAGGGAGGTCAGTTCGACAAGGGAGGCCAGTAAGACAAAGAGAGGCCTATGGAGAAGGGAGGACAGAGAGTCAAGGTAGGCCAAGGAGACAAGCAATGCCAGTAAGACAAGGGATGACAATAAGACAAGAGATGCCTGTAAAACAAGGAAGGCCATGTAGAAGAGGGATGCCACTAAGGGTAAGAAGTCCAGGGAGACAAGGGGGGTCAGCGGAACGAAGTATGCCAATAAGACAATAGAAGCCAGTAAGACAAATAATGGCAATAAGATAAGGGAGGCCATGTAGAAGAGGGATTCCATTAAGAGAAAGCAGGCCAGGGACACGAGGGATGTCAGTAAGACAAGGAAGCTAGTAAGACCTGGGATGCCAGTATGACAAGAGAGGCCAGGTAGAAGTGGGATGCCAGTAAGACAAGGGAGTCTGGGGAGACAGATGAGGCCAGTAAGACAAGGGAGGCCAGAGAGACAAGGTTTGCCAGGTACACAAGGTGGGTCAGGGTGACTAGAATTTCCAATAAATCAAGGGAGGGCAGTAAGACAAAGGATGCCAGTAAGACAAGAGAAGCCTGTAAGACAAAGGAGGACAGAGAGACAAGGGATGCCAATTAGACAAAGGAGGCCAGTAAGACAACGGAGGCCAGAAAGACTAGTGAGGCTAGCGAGACAAGGGATGCCAGTAACACAAGGGGGACCATGTAGAACAGGAATGCAAGTAAAACAGACGAAGCCAGGGAGACGAGGGATGTCAGGGAGGCAGAGTAGCCCAATATGGCAAAGGGGGCCAGGGAGACAAGGGTGGCCGGGAAGACAAGGTAGTCAAGGGAAACCAGGGATACCATTAAGACAAGGGAGGCCATTAAGACAATGGAGGCCAGGTTCAAGAGGGATGCCAGTAAGATAGAGGTGGCCAGGAAGACAAGGGATGCCAGTACGTCAAGGAGGGCTAGGGAGAGAATGGATGCCAGGGAGACAAGGTATGCTAGTAAGACAATAGAGGCCAGTTAGAAGAGAGATGCTCCTAAGAGAGACGGGAGGTCCGATCGAATACAAAGGCCAGTTAGACAAAGGGAAGCCAGTAAGATGAGGGTGGCAAGTCAAGGGAGGCCAAGAAGTCAAGAAATGCCAGTTAGACAAGAGATGCCAATAAGTAATGGGATGCCAGTAAGAGAAGGGAGGCCAGGTAGAAGAGGGATGCCACTAAGAAAATGGAGGCCAGAGGGACAAGGAATGCCAGGAAGACAACGTATACCAGGGAACCAAGGGATGCCAATAAGATAAGGGAGGAAAGTAAGACAAGGGACGCCAGGTGTAAGATGGAGCTCAGTGAGGCAAGGGAGGCTATTGATACAAGGGAGGCTAGTACGACAAGGGATGCCAATATGACCAGGGGGCCAGTAAGACAAGGGAGGCCAGGTAGACAAGGTTTTCCAGTAAGACAAGTGAGGACAGGTAGAGGAAGGATGCACTTAAAAGAGATGGGAGGCCAGATGGACAAGGGAGGCCTGTAAGAAAACGGGAGGCCGTTACTAGAAGGGAAGCCAGGTAGACAAGGGATGCCAGCGAGACCCGTGTTGATGGTAAGACAAGGGAGTCCATGTAGAAGAGGGATGTCCGTAAGAGAACGAAGGACAGGGAGACAAGTTAGGCCCGAGAGACCAGAATGCCAGTAAGATAGGGGGTGCCAATATGATAAGGAATGCCAGTAAGACAAGGGAGGCCAACCAGAAGAGGAATGGCACTAAAGGAAAGTGGTCCAGGGAGACAAGGGAAGCCAGCGGAACAAGGGATGCCAATAAGACTACGGCGGCCATTAAGGCAAGGGATGCCAGTAAGATATGGGAGGAGAGGTGGAAGTGGGATGCCAGTAAGAGAAGAAATGCAAGGGAGAAAAGGGAGGCCATGGAGACAAGGGATTCCAGGGAATATGGGATACCATTAAAACACGGAAGGCTCGTAAGACAAGGGATGCCAGTAAAACAAGGGAGGCTAGGTAGAAGACGGGGGCCTGTAATACAGCGGAGGCCAGGTAGAAAAGGGATGCCAGTAAGACAAGGGAAGCTAAGGTGACAAGGGATGCCAGGGAGACAAAGGATTCCAGGGAAGCAAGGGATAACATTAAGACACGGAATTCCGGTAGGACAATGGATGCCTGTAGAACAAGCGAGGCTGTGTAGTAGAGGGAGGCCTGTAAGGCAGCGGAGGCCAGGTAGACAAGGTATGCCAGTAAGACAAGGGAGGCCAGGGAGACAAGGGAGGCCAGTAAGACAAGGGAGGCCAGGGAGCCTAGGTATGCCAGTCAGGCAATGGAGGCCAGATAGAGGAGCGTTGCCCCTAAGATAAGGGAGGATAGGTCAACAGGAATGTCCAGTAAGACATCGAGAGACCAATAAGAGAAGGGAGGCCAGAGAGACAAGGAAGTCAGGGAGCCAGAGGTTGCCAGTATGAAAAGGTACGCCAAGTAGGAGAACGGATGCCAGAGAGCAAAGGGAGAGTAGGGAAAGAAGACATGCAAGTAGGATATTGGATGCCAATAAGTGACGAGGTGCCCATATTTAAGGGAGGCTAGGTAGTAGAGGGATGCCACTAAGAGAAGGCAGGACAGGGAGACAGGGGCGGCCAGTAATGCAAACCATGCCAGGTAAAAGAGGGATACCAGTAAGAGAAGGGCTGCCAGGGTGGTAAGGTATGCCAATTAGACTAAACCTACTAAACCTACTAAACCTACTAAAAATTTTGTTCACTAAATTCTAAAGTCGAAACTAGAAAGGAATCTAAAAAGCTCTCCTACTCTGTTATCGTCCGCTAGCATTTCTGCAAAGCTGTCCGGCAGCTACAATTAGCCAGTGATAAGATAAAGATAACTAGGGAAATATTAAAGAAGCAAGATCAGCCTGCTACTGAAATTACCAGCAAACCCAGTTAGTAGCAACTGATATAAATAAAAAAATAAAATAAATTATATAGAAATTTAACATTCAGATAGCTAATTATTGAAATTAAGGATATGCTTAAAAAAAGCTCAATGAAACTGGAGAAAATTTACATTGTAATATAATTGTGAATAATGAGATTGAAAAGTTAGGCTCAGATTTGATACATATTTGGCGTGTAGTTGGGAAATTGCAGTGTATGAGAGTGAAAACTTAGGAACTACCAGAGCTAAATGTGTGCACAACAAGACTTGGTTATCAAAGTAGAAGATAGCTGAAGTAAAATTGAAAAAGAAACTGGTAAGTAATTGAAAATCATAATAGAAAAAGTAAAACTTTCAAATCAAAAATAAAAATTATAAGGGGCCTGCACCTTGGGAAAGTGGTATCTCACTCTCGACAGCTGAGGGTGCTAGGAAGGTCCTAACAAAGCACCTTCTCGGTAAACACTGACAGTATAGGAAGCATCAAGTACCAGTTCATCTCAAAATTAAATTAATTTACTAAGCAGTATCTGATAATTACCCCTGTCAGAAGCTTTAGTGAGATCAATAAATTAACCTAAGGCTAATTAATATAATTTTGAGTTGAACTACGAGGGCTGTTCAATAAAGAACAATCACGATTTTTTTTGACAACGTACTTTTACTCATCCACATAATTTTGATGGTCCTTCTCAAAATAGTCTCCCCTGAATGCAATGCACTTGTCCCAGCGTTTCTGCCAATCTTCAAAGATATGCTGAAAATCATTTTTGAGAGATCCTTCAAAATTGCAATGGAACCCATTGCGCACAAATACGTCTCATGTGTAATGTTTCTGTCACCAATGTTTGGTTGGCACTCAATGAAATGTTCAGTATTTCAGAAAGTGATCTTAAGGTAAGTCGTCGATCCTCTCTCACAACGCCAGCAGCAGTGTTGATGTTTTCTTCTGTAAGAGCAGTAACTGGAGCACCGGGTCCATCTTCTTTTGAAATTGATTGTCTCCCCTCTTTAAACACTTTAAACTACCTTCGAGCTGTGCTGTAGGTAAAAACAGACTCTCCATAGGCCTTCTGTAACATTGTATAGGACTCAACTGAAGATTTATTGCAACGAAAGCATAATTTCAAAGTTGCATATTGTTTCTCGCGTGTTACCTCCATTGCAGTGGTAGGCGATACTGAACATGTCTGAACTTGCCTGGTTCTCACCGGCAGAAACCAGGAGTAGCAACAATGAAACTACTATGGCGTGTTTGTTTCACATTAAGCTAACAGAATATACTATGATTGAATTTTAGTGCGAAATATTATGACATTAAAAAATTATGATCATTTTTTATTAAACAGCCCTCGTAATACTCAACGCTCCACTTATTGCTAGTATTTACCTAGAACGCGTTTCGTTAGGATCTTCCTAACATCATCAGCTGTTGTCCACTAATGGAATTGGTTTGGTGAACTCATTGAAGGCAATAGGTTTGTCTCTGTCGGTATCTTGAGGAACTTGAAGTTTGGGTTTTCTTCAAAGGTAGTGTCGAAATTAAACAATTTTCTTTCATATTTCTTTATGAAGATTATTTCCCACTTGGTTATGCAGCTGGACCTTGGACACCTTCTAATAAGTGGATTTCTCGTTCTATATTGTGATTGTCCTTCCAAAAATGGTACGCTACCGCCGATTTATCTGTTTCTTTGTTCCGATGTTCCTAAAATACTCTTTAAGCCTAATGTTCAAGTTCCTTTTTGTTTTTCCAATGTAAAAGTTGTCACAGCCTTTGCAGTTTATCCAGTACACAACTGATTTTTTGTCTGTGGGTATCTCCTTTGTATTAAGTGATTTCAAACACTAAATTTGTTCTGTGGCTCCAAAGTAATATTGTGCTCTTTGAAGACTTTTTAGAAAAGGTGTGTAGCTCTGGAACGATATGTAAATTTTCTGTTTGAAGTTTCATTGCTGATTGGGGAAAGAGTAGTTACTTGTTTGCATCTTTGTTTTCTTTTGAATTTATCAATTTTCTTTTTGACCAATTCAGCACTGAGTCCATTGTCTTCTGAAATGTGAATGATATCATTGTACTCTTTGATATATCCCATCTTGTTTAAAGGTACATTAACTAGCCTGTAAGTTAAACTGTTGATAACAGCATGCTTGTGTTGTCTTGGGTTATATCCCTCTGCTTTTATGAAATTTTCTGTGTGTGTTTCCTTCCTATGTATGCCAAATTCAAGTTTATTATGTTTTCTGGTAAGTTTCAAATTTAAGAAAGGGATTTCACTGTTTGTCTCTTTTTCTATGGAAAATTTAGTTGCAGAATTTTG
The DNA here is from genome assembly GCA_030765055.1 of Mantis religiosa. NCBI lineage: Eukaryota > Metazoa > Arthropoda > Insecta > Mantodea > Mantidae > Mantis > Mantis religiosa. The sequence goes on along the minus strand of CM060950.1, from coordinate 345,999,669 downwards.
TAAATTAAGTAGTTTTAATGCATCATTCACTTGTTTCTCATTTACTATTGCCCAAATGTCATCCACATATCTACACCAATATTTGAAAATTAGTGGGTAATTAACTAGGTAAATACTAGCAATAAGTGGAGCATTGAGTATTAGTTTGACTCAAAATTATATTAATTAAATGCTTCATTGTATCATAGTCCTTACGCATTGGAACTAAGGCTAATTGTTTATTGCTTTTAGCAGAGTGTATTTTACTTGTAAACAAATGCAAAGCATTACAAGCTGACATGCATTTTTGAAAACCAAACTGAGTTTTATCAATAATATTGTATTTGTCCAGGAAGTTGGTGATTCTATTATAGACTTTTGTTTGAACACATTTGAAAACATTGATAATAAGGAAATGGTCTTACACTGTTTGTATTTTTTATCGTGCTCTATATGTATAGGTATTACATTACAGTTTTCAGCTGCTCAGGGAATACACCATTAAAGAGAGAGGCAATGAGTGTGATAACAAGAGTTTGGAAGTAGTACATGTTTTAAGGAATTTACTGGAGAGGTTGTCAGTTACTGCAGAGGCACTGGATTTTATTTATTTTTTATTTTTATTTATTTAGTTATTTATCTGCCATAGGAGACAACCAGACTCATGACATTGTCAAAAATACAATATATGTACAATAATTTTCAAAAATATAAATATGAATTACAATATATATGCAAGTGTTACAAATTAATATAAAGTCTAATACAATAGAACATTTTGAAAGTACATACAGTAAAATAAAATTTTGTTCATTTTTATCTGTACTTTTACCGCACAAAATTTGACTTCGTCAATAGCATTGTTGATGGAGCAAGTTTATATACGATTCCCCTACCGGCTTGCAATCATATTAGATGTGTTGACAGCAGCTTTGAGACCTCCCTCTACTGGCCAGTAAATATACTATTTAAGAGGTGGGTCTGCCCATGTAATATAAAGGTGCATAATTTCTCCTGGTCCGTAGATAGGATAACTGTTTATAAAAAAAAACTATATACATACTGCAATGCAGTGCACTGAAAAGCTAATTATGCAGCCATAAAAGTAGACAATGAAGAACATACGGATTGATAAGTCAATACACACTTATTTCACAATGAACATCTTTTTTTTTTTTTATTTTTATTTTTATTTTTTTTTTTTTTTTTTTTTTTATATAGTCGACATATATGCATATTGTAAACCTGTCACATAAAATAGAAATATTTCAATTTGATCTCAATTCTTTTCTATCACCCACAGTTTTCTCACAATGTAACTTCATTACAAACCACAAAATTAGCAGAACATGTTCTAGGAATGAAAAATAAATTAGTATTACACTATGTACAAAGCTTTTATCCAGGTCTAAGCAAGAAAATATCACTAGTACATAGTCTTATGTGTCCATTTTCGTATATTTCCTTTCTTCCCCTTAAACACTGTCTGTACTAGGAGAAGGTATGCTTGTGGCCTTTCTGTTATAACATTATTTATTGCTTCTAGATTGGAACCAGTAACTTTATAGCATCTAGTGTCTCTCTTTTTGCGAGCAACTGATCCCGCATCTTGGAAATGTTTGATGCATCTATTGCCTAAAATACATAAGGACACCAACAATAATAGACATTTTAATTAAGCATGAGAATGACAAAAAAATTTATATTGTATACTGACAGAGTAAGACATTTATTTTGCGAACAAAAGTATGTCAATTTGATGACACCTGGGCACTTTTGACAACATTACGCTTCGAGGGACTTGTCTGAATGCCGGATAGCATTGCATAAACTCCTCTATGCAGCGGTTTAAACTATATTTATATGTTGTACCAATTTTAATGATGGTACGAAAGTACCATTCAACCATGAAGACGCAGTGGTCTGATTTCATATCCAGGGAAAGCTGGTTGTATTAGTTACCACAGCAACCACACTGAGAGCGTTGTAATTTGCTTACTGTTCCGCAAAATCTACTGCTTCTTCTCCGTGGAGGACACTATGATTTCAAGGTAAACTCACCTGTCAACTATGACGTCATTTTTGCACAATCAGAGGGCTGGAAATAACGAATAAAAATGAACACCATGTATTTGTCACCTGTATACCTTTTATTTCCTCTGTCAATTTATTGTACAAGTAGTAAGCTGCAAAACTGGGTTTGGATTTGTATAGTTCAATCCTGTGAGCTACAGCATGAAATCTTTTGATTTACCTAGTTCCATAATTATCTAGATGACTATTTGTTTTCTGACTTAAAAATGTTGTTTTTGCAAGCATTATTACTTCAAATATATATATACAGGGACTGTGAGGTCAGGATATTTAGCTTTCCAAATAGATTATTTACTATTTGTGTACCCAACTTTCATGAGAGAGTGCTGAAAGACAGTAGCCTTACTTTTGCAAATCTAGGTCATCTGATTATGTGCAGCATTATTCTTGTCTTTAGAGCAGATAATATTTATGAGGTGATCATTAAATACTCGTAGTATTTCTGCAATTTTTGTTATTCATGATGTCTGTGTGGCAATTTTTTTGGAGGCTGATTTTTTAAGGGTAATTTAGTTAGTTTACTTGTAACTTCATTCCAAATCGCTTTGCTTTTACATTCAACATTAATAATACATATATTAGCCATTAATAGCTTTTTTGCAATATGCATTATCTGCCTTAAGATTTTGCAATAATTTCTGTAATAGAACTTAAAATTTGTGTCTGACATGGTCTTATCATGTTGTAATATTTTTTATTTCTTGCTGCAAGATGTGATTATGCCTTTAATAATCCATTGACCAGATTCTCCGTGAATGATTTATTTATTACTTTGCATTGTTTCTAATGGGTAACATATTTTGTAGTAATTAATTTCAGTACTATTGAAAGCACTTAGTTTTTCATGAACATTTTTCTGTACATAACATTTGACCATGCCTCTCTATAGGGTTTGACATTAAACATGTTGATATTGGATTCACTGATAATGTTGACATATCTATAAATTTTCCTAGCTTTACTACCTAGATCTACATAGTTGAATTCAAGAAATGTACCTTCAAGGTGTGATATTTTAATATCAACTACTTTGACATAGAATTGTAAAACGATATTTAATGCACATTAACTCAAACAGGTATTTAAATGATTTGTTGTTCTTGTTACAGGGTTTACAATGTTTGAAATACATAGGATGAGGTAACATTGTTATATTCACTGACCTCTTTGGAGATCAGTAAGGAAGCAACATTAGAATCTCTGGCTAATATTGTGGGTAGATCTTTGGATTTTAGTACACTTCATAGTTTCTCTAGTTTACTGAGGAATATGACAAAGTTTCCTGTTGGTGCTCTATGCATACATACAATAATGGTGTTGCCATAAACTGAATTGATACAATTTTCAAAGTGCTTCTCATGATTAATATCATTAGAGAACGAGAAAGCTGTAGCTTTACGGTCTAGATTAGATCTTACAAAGATAGCAGTGCCACTGCTTTCAGACTTAGAGCAACTAAAGCTACTAATTTATAATTATGTCTATTGTTGTAACTTAATGTATGCACTCTAAGCCATTTTTCAGTAAGGCATAACACATCAAGTCCTAAAAAGGCTGAATTTAACAGTAATTTGGGTTCAATAATTTGATTTCTTATACATTGTGAATTTTGTAATAGTATAGAAAATTCTAGGTTATCAGGTTTCTGGAATGTTATTCAAATGCATACGGGTAGTGATGCTAAAGTAAGATGTAGTCCTATATTTACACAGAATTGTTCAAAACTACCATTATTTTTTGTTTTAAAAAGCCTTTAACATAGTCGCTGCTTGTAGTTTCTTACCTCTTCTTTTGAAATGGAGACCATGCAGTAATCATTCTTATTATTTTTAAAGGTGCAATGAAATAGCTTGACTGAATACCACAGTAACTAGTAAATTGAACTAGCTGAAGGAACCAACTGCAGGTTACAAGTTAACAAATAATAACCCATGGCACAAGAGCCCATAGAGTACCAATGCCTGCCAACCCAACTGCCGGCCTCACGCCCATATATGCAAGGTAGAGGTGGTTGATCATCCAACCAATACGGGGAGGAGATCTGGTCAGCATCTCTGCACCCCTAGCCGGAAAGTTGGCTTTCTTGACCAGGGCCACTTACCTATCATAAGCTCCTCAATTTCCTCATAATGCTGAGTGGGCACCGGTCCTACACCCGGGACCTAAAATCCACACCCCCAAAGATGGCATCAATCCCAGATTACTCTCCGTGGCAGGGAACCAAAGCATGCTGCCTTAGTCCACTAAGCCATGGTGCAGGACCAGTTACAAGTTAGGAACCTCATTATTTTGCTATTCTATGCATCCATGGTATGTGAAACTGGTCAGACATTTACAGTATTCAGTAAGTTAACTCTTGCCCAGCAGATAATGGAGGGGCAAAGGGATAGTCCACAGAACACCAACTTGGAGTGAGTGAGTGAATGTGGTGTTTAAGGGCCCGTCGACAACAAGGTCATTTGGGCCCCAAGTCAACACTAAAACCTAAAAACTATAAAAATTTAGTTAAAAAGGTAAAAAACAATTAAAACACTCAAATGTTAAAAGGGCATTAAAACGATCTAAAGGCTAATTTAAAATCTCTTAAAGCAATAAATTTAAAACACGAGTCACAATTGTTTATTAAAACCTATTTCAGAAATAAACCGCAGTGCCTTGTCCACGGCCACTGGGTCGCTACCTAAAACACCGTGCAAGTTAGTCCCCAAGCCCAAAGACTGGCGAACGCGGGCGTACTGCGGGCAGTCAAGCAGTACATGCCGCACAGTGAGGCGTACTGCACATGTAGCACACACAGGGGCCGGTTCCCCTCTTAGCAGATGCCCTTGAGTTGCTCGTGTGTGCCCAATTCTCAGCCGGGTGAGTATCACCTCGGCTCGCCGGTTATCCCTGCAGGAAGTCAGCCAGGGTTGTACGCTTTCATTTATTGCCCGGAGTTGTGTGCCTTCTAAAGCTGTCCAGGATTGCTGCCAAGCAAATAGAAGCTGGCGACTGAAAAAACGTTGCACATCCTGGTACGGCACCGTAGTTGTTAAACTCCGGGGCAAACGGCAAGCAGACTTAGCAGCCGCGTCCGCCTCCTCGTTCCCGGAAATGCCCATATGCCCAGGGGTCCAAGTAAAAACAAAATGGTATCCTCGACCGAGCATTTGCGAGATCTGGGCCTGTATTTTTAAAACTAGAGAGTGAGCGGCAGTGTGCTGTTTCAAGGCCTGAAGGGCACTGAGAGAGTCGGTGCAAACAATAAAAGAGCCAGGGGCTAACTTGCAAATAAAAAGGAGCATATAGTAGATGGCATACAGCTCTGCTGAGAAGACCGAAGTTGAGTCCAGAAGTCGAAATTTGTGAGCCTCACCGTTAACGAAGAACGCGCAACCCGTAGCGTTACCTAACTGAGAACCGTCTGTAAAGACCGGAACATAGTTAGGGTAACGGCCCAGTAATTCGGCAAAAAGTTGTTGGAACACCGAATGTGGAGTAGCGAGTCTAGAATTGTTTGAAAGAGCGAGATCGAACTGCGCACGATTGAGCTGCCATGCAGGATAGGGGCAGATGGACGACCTCTCCACGCGAGGCATTCGGAGGCCATGCGAATGTAGTAGATCTCGAAATCTTATTCCCACGGGGCCTGTGTGAGAACCAGGGTGCATATAACGGTGGACTAAATCTGGACACAGAACTGGTTTAAAACAAGGATGATTGTGATAACTTGCCAACTTCGAAACGTATGAGCAGAGTAACAGCGAGCGACGAATATGGAGTGGAGGTTCGCCTGAATCTGCATACAGGCAGTCGACTTGACTGGTGCGGAAAGCTCCTGTGGCAAGGCGGATACCAGTATGATGCACGGTGTCTAAAAGGCGAAGTTTAGAGGCGGTCGCTGCGCCATAAATAAAACTGCCATAGTCCAGCTTGGACCGAACCAGAGAGCGGTACAGCCTCAACATTACCGTGCGATCGCCCCCCCCCCAAGATGCTCCAGATAATACCTTCAGCACCCGAAGAGAACGATCGCAAGAGGCTCGAAGGTGACGAATGTGGTGCTCCCAGTTGAGCTGTCGGTCTAAGTAGAGGCCCAAGAACTTCAGGTGCGGGACAAATGGCAGGGGTGTGCCGTTCAAATGAAGATCAGGAGGCGGGTGAATACCTCGTAGGCGGTGAAAATGGATACACTGCATCTTCGCAGCTGAAAAACGGAAGCCGGTTTGAAGCGTCCAAGCTGCTAGCTGGGTAATGGTCAGCTGCAGTTGGCGCTCAATGTGATCTATGTTGGCAGACCTATAATAAACTGCGAAGTCGTGAACATAGAGGGATGATGGAATTCCACTTCGAACGGCACTAGTGATGCCGTTAATCGCTACGGCAAAAAGGGTGACGCTCAAAATTGAACCTTGAGGTACGCCGTTCTCCTGTATCCGCTCCCGTGATATCGTGTTTCCTATGCGAACCCGAAAACGGCGAAGTTTTAAGAAGTTGCATAGGAATTCGGGTAGATGACCACGCATACCGTAATCATGTAGGTTACGGAGTATGCCGTACCGCCAGGTGGTGTCATAAGCCTTCTCCAGGTCGAGGAACACGCCGACGGCGTGCTGTTTCAGTAGAAACGAATCGGAAATATACCCCTCAAGGCGTGTTAGATTATCGACACTTGAGCGATGGCGACGAAAACCGCATTGCAAGTTGGACAGATGGTTATGTTTTTCTAGCCACCAATTTAACCGAGCGTTTATCATCCGCTCGAAGGTCTTACAGATGACACTCGTCAGGCAAATGGGGCGGTAGCTAGATGGTAGCGTGCGGTCCTTTCCGGGTCGAGGGATGGGGATGACAATACCCTCTCGCCAGGAGGAAGGGAAAACCCGCTCATGCCAAATGCGGTTATAGATGTTTAGAAGGAAACATAGCGCCTCAAATGGAAGATGTAGCAGCATCTGTCGGTGTACGTCATCGGGACCTGGAGAAGAATCCTTTGCTAACGCCAGAGAATGGGCGTGCTCGGCTGCGGTAAAAGGTTGGTTGTACGGCTCGGTGCAGTCACTATTGAAATTAAGTGGTACCCGCTCCGCCTTTTCCTTAATAGGCAGGAAGAGAGCGTCATCGCGGGCAGTTTGGCTCGTGGCAGCAAATGTGGTAGCTAGGGCTTCAGCTATGTCCTGCTCGGTGGTGCACATAGAACCGTTGATGGCAAGGCCGGGAATTACCGTCCGGCGATACTTGCCATACATCCGCCGAACAGCTGACCATACTTGTTGGTTAGAACTGCGCCGGGAAAGGGAAGAGACATAGGCTTCCCAAGATTTACGTTTTGCGTTGCGCAGTATAAAGCGTGCCCTAGCGCGAGAACGTTTGAAGGCGACGAAGTTCCCTTCCGTCGGGTGCCGCTGAAAAATGCGCAAAGCACGTTTGCGTACTTTGACAGCCAAACTGCATTCCTCGGACCACCACGGTACAGGGATATGACGTGGTGTAGGTGAACCTCGAGGAATGCTGGATTCTGCTGCGAGCAGGATCGAGCAAGTAAAGTATTCGACCATTTCATCGATGGTGTCGAAAACATCATCGATAAGGTTTATCAGGGAATGGAATTTTCTCCAATTAGCTTTGGAAATAATCCAGCGAGGATGTCGAGAAGGTACACATTGGCGGCCAGAAAAATGAATGTTAATGGGTTAATGATCACTGCCAAAGAGGTCGGAGAGTACTGACCACTCAAGTAGTGGTATTAATGTCGGACTGCAGAAAGAAAGGTCTAGTACGGAATGTGTACCATAAGCGGATGATAGGAATGTCGGGTCACCAGTATTTAGCAGAAGCAGGTCAGACTTATCGAAGACGTCTACGAGGAGGCATCCACGGGCGTCATCAGTGTCTGATCCCCGGAGCGTGTGCTTGGCATTCAAATCTCCCACAAGCAGTAGTGGTGAGGGGAGCTGAGCCAATAGAGCTTGAAGATCACGCTCTGGAACTATACTGAACGGCGGCAGGTACATGTTGCATATGGTAAAACTGATGCTCTCCAGCTGTATCCGAACGGCCAGAGCTTGCAATGGTGTGGTGAGAGGAACGTTGGCGGCTGAGATGTTAGGCGCCACTAAGGTAGCAACGCTACCGCTTGCACGCATACCTGCCAGAGAGTCGCTTCTCAATGCAGAGAAAGAGTGAAGGTGTAAAGAGTGATTGGGATGTAAGTGGGTTTCCTGGAGACAAATAATTGATGGTGACCGTTGAGAAACTAAATGTTGTAGGTCTTGAGCACGAGCTCGAAAACCATTGACATTCCACTGGATTATTTCCATAAAGAGTTTTTAGCGGGCCGTTTTAACCTTTTTCTTGACCTTGGCTGACTTGGGCCCTACGATTCCAAAATCGTTAGCGTCCTGTGACTCCGCTGATGTTCGGGAGTCAGAACTCATACGGCTCGTAGAACGAGACCGGGATCTAATGTAGGGCGAGCGACTTCGTGATCTATGCTGTGGTCGGGATCGGTTTTTCACAGTTACTGCGGGATTGTTGTTACCCGCTGATGGCTTGGTGTCTGGAGTCTGCACGGTTGAAACGGAGGTAGTGCTGGTGGATATACAAACGGTCTGAGACGTAGGTTTAACGGCTAGAAAGTCAGCCTGCGTGGGCGACAGGGACGTGTTGAACAGCAACAGTGGTATTAGGAGTACGGCGAGCTGCTAGTGCATATCCAGTAGTAGTGGTAGCAGGCTTCAGTTGTTCGAAGCGCCGTCGTGCCTCTGGAAAAGTCAGGCGTTCCTTTACACGTAGCTCCTGAATACTTTTTTCGCCCATGAATCTAGGACACTGTCGCGAGCTGGAGGGATGACTACCGCCACAGTTCACGCAGCAAGGTGTTCGACTGCAGTTTGGGTCGTCGTGTTTCGCAAGGCCACATTGCTCACAAAGAGCAGGATTAGTACACGCGACCTTAGTATGTCCGAACCGCTGACATTGGAAACAGCGCATGGGGTTCGGGACATACTGGCGGACACTCGTACGTTCATAGCCGCAATAGATGTACTCGGGTAACTTAGTCCCAGCAAAAGTTAGAAAAACCGCACGAAGTGGGTACTCCTTGCCATCTTGCTTTTGTGTTAGCCGGTACGCCTGACAAACAAGTTGGTCGGAGAGGCAACTTACTATTTCTTCGTTTGCTAGACCATCTAAACTGGAGGTGGTGACTACTCCTCTGCAGGTATTGAGCGTTTTGTGTGGGGCTACCCGGATCGGGTAGGAGCCCAACAAAGACGCTTTTTGAAGTTTCTTAGATTGCTCTGCAGTTGTGGACTCTAGTAGTAAGTTGCCGTCGCGGAGACGCGTAGCGTTTTTGACCGGGCCACTGATTTTATCCAACTCACGCTTTATTTAAAATGGGCTTATATCCTTAAACGTTTTGCCATCACATGCCAAGGTCATCAATAAATAAGGGTCAATGAAGGAGGTTTTGCGCGGAGACATGATGATATTGACCCCCATCCGGAACCGTCGGCGTCAGCCTGCCATCCGGGGGTTAAAGAGAGAAAGACACCGAATCTTCACTGTCTGTGCCGTCATGGGGACCCCACCCATGACCGATCTCATTTGTACCTCAGAAAAGCTACCCTTCAATATCCACTGCTTGTCCGTATGGGTAAACCGTTCACCACGCACACCCCGGCTTTATGCCCCTACCACAGGAATAACCGCCTGTGGCTCCCCACTTTAGGCCGCGCTGCGCATAAAGGGCACACGCGGATTCAGGGGACTTGTGGTTGATTACACCGGGGTTCCGTCAGCGGTAACACGTCCGGTCCGTGATACTAACCCAACGGCAACACGGCCGTCGGGAGATTAACACAGACCGGGCCCTCAAGGAGCTACGTGGGTGTACTTGACGGTGTGGACGGGCTCCGCACCTAAGGCTACACATAGGGGCAGTGCGAAGGGTCCGCTCAACCTTCACTTTTGAGACCTCCGGAGAGCACACATGTCGGAAGCCGCGCTGAAAACCGTGGGACAGAACCACGGAGATAGATAGGAGAGATCCCTGCTGGTGAGACAGGAGTTATAAACCTAAGACCCTAGGTGCTAAAAATTATAATAAAAACTAGAAGGGGAAGAAGGTGATGCTTACTGACAAGCAGTAGCTACACGTTGCACAGTTGATGGAGATGAAGGGGATGAATTGAGGGTGAATGGCTAGGGACCCCGGGATCGCCAATCCCGTACCTACCGTAGTAGGTCCCTGGGGGAAAATACCAGAGCCTCTTCTGCCAGTTTTCGGGGTTACTGATGGGCCTTCTCGGTAGCCGTAGCGGTCGTGGGGTACACCAAGTCCCCACCGTACATCACCCCATCAGTCAGTCCCCTACTTCCTGTTGCCCACCCCTTGGGACGAGGACCGCAGAGGTTGGATTTTGAGGGGCTCCCAACTTGGATCATGTCTAATCTATGCCCATATCCATGCCAGTTAATTCCTAAGAATCATATGTACCAACTTTATCACATGCCTAAGACAAATTGTGTCATATTGATTAACAAGAAATCAGTTACCAATCATTACTTTGCAGTGTAAAAGTAAATATTGTCCTTTATTATGTCATATTTGTCATTAATTTTCTATGATTTATACGTTAACAGAATCTCTCTCTCTCTCTCTCTCTCTCTCTCTCTCTCTCTCTCTCTCTCTCTCTCTCTCTCTCTCTCTCTCTCTCTCTCTCTCTCTCTCTCTCTCTCTCTCTCTCTCTCTCTCTCTCTCTCTCTCTCTCTCTGTGTGTGTGTGGGTGGGTGTGTTTGTGTGTGTGTGTGTGTGTGTGTGTGTGTGTGTGTGTGTGTGTGTGTGTGTAATACTGTTTGCACTACCAGTAATCCCCCAGACTATTGAAATACTTTGTTTAAGTATGTTGAATGAAGTGAATTCATTACTAGTATTCCATTTTCTAATTTATCATTAGAAGAGGTAAAATTAAAATGCATGGGAAGACCTACTCCTGTTCTACAATTAAATAGAGAACATAAAAGTACAAAAGTTAACAGCATTATAAAAGTCAATAGCGATAGTTAAATGAAAAACAAATGGATTTGTGGATGCTTTATTCTGCTTCCCATGCATTCTATTTGGTGGTGATAAACACTGGTAAGAAAGGGTGCAGTGGATTTAGTTCACATATGGGATGAAAATTAAAGTCCAAAGCAACATATAAACATGGTAAACTAGACTGTACTCTACAGCACAGTCCTCCGAGCTAAACTTGACTCCCCCCTTGACTTGACTTGTAAAGCATAACCAGCAAGTAGACAAAAACAGGTATTTGCTAAATTTAATAATTGATTGCATAAGCTTTTGTATAAAATTAAAACCTGTGTTACAGTGACACAGAGTGAAAGGACTCTAATAATAAAGGTGTATTCTGAGAATTAATACAGTTCAGTGCTGAGCTGGATAAGGAATTAAAGTTACAGTCTACTGTGCAAGGAACATCTAAAAGTATGCATAATTATATTTTAGAGTGCATGCTACAGTGATGAGGTCATGCAAGTGGTGGCTGAAGCATGAATGCACTGTTAGTACCAGCATTACTTTGCAGTTTTTGTTTATACATCTAAGTGATGTTTAAGAAACACATAGGAGATATCCAACAGTGAATAAAAGAAACAGTTGAAATCATGCCCAGTCATATGATGCGATTTGTACACCAGTGATAGCAGCTCTTTGTTACTGCCAATTGAATACCGCTAAGTGCCATCTACAATGACAATGCAGAACTAATCACGCCCATCAAACTCCAAAGTTTAGAAACTTTTTTCTCAAGCAAATACTGAGCTACCATAAAGTTTACAAATACATTACCGAACAACATATTAATTTAATGTACTCTCATGGATATCTTAAAGTTTCCACATTTGGGAACTAAATCCACATCTTTATTTCCCCCCTGATTAATGGTTATCAAATTTTAGAAAATGCATGGGAAGCAAAATAAAGCACTTTTGGCTTCAAATCCACAGGGTTATTTATTTTTGTGTAAATGTCCAGCTCAGAAAAATCAAACTTTTTAATATCAGTGTGGAAATTATTAGGTGACCAAAAAACTGGAACCTTGTTTTGATTTCCAGGAAAATCACATGGTTCCCTTCTTCTGTTAGCAGGTGGTTCATTATGACTTCTGATTCCCCTTCTCTAATAATGCCATCAATTCCATCTCTGACTCACTGAACGCATTGTCCTGAACCACTGCATAGTGGGCTAGAGCATTGTGCTTTGGTTCCTTACCACGGAACCTATCCAGGATCAATCCCACCATTGGAGGGCATGGAGTTTAAATCTTAGGTATAGGAGCGGTGCACTCAGCATGAGGAAACTGAGGAACTATGCTAGGTAGCAAACCCTGGTCAAAAGCCAACTTTCTGGCTGGTTATGCCATGGTGCTGAACACATCTCCTCCCCATATCAGCTGAGGCCGGCAGTTGACTTGGCAGGCTCAGGCCCACATTGGGCGGTTATGCCATGGTTTTTTACTGAATGCATTTCTCAAAATGTTCAATGTAATGTTTGGCATTGACTGTATTTAAATTTCTGCTTTATATTCAACCAAAAGATAAATTTCATCATGGGTCATGATTCTATGAAAAATGTTAGCCAGAAGAGAAATGTTGGTTCACTCAAAACTTAAGGTAGGAAGAACCTTGAGAAATGGTGGTCTCTGAAATCTACTGTTTTTATTTTGTGCTATTTTGTCAATGACAGGAGTAAGCTCTGCTCTATTTTCATACATATTCATACAGCAAAAATAAAAATTCTACCTAGTTTGAGATTTTCTACCATCTGTTCGCTGTAAGAATAAAGTAAATGTCAAAGAAGTACATGCCGGAAATGAATTGCATTGGCCAATGTGTTTTAATACTCCCATATTCTGCCACAATATAGTTCTGCGGTTTATTATGCTTCTTGCTTTACCTGCTTTCAATAAACCATTCAAGTTGTTATAGAATTAACAATATAAAGTAATTACAGTAAGAACAGTGACTCTCAAAAATTCAAAAATGCACTGGTGGAGTAACAACAATGATGGCTGTTAAATTCCGGTGACAGCATTGCTGTTTAGGTGCATGCGCAGATGTTACGTATAACCAATGGCATACTAATAGGTGGAGCTCAATGCAGAATGCAGAGTAATACTTTATGCTAACAGAAAACAGATTATAGGCAATCTTTCTCACATTATTTTGTACAGTATTTGTATTCTCTATGAAACGTTTATGCATAAATTCTAGTGTGAAAAAATGACTTTTTACTGTGGATGCCTTGGCCATTCCAAGGTTAATTCGATGAGCATAATAATTATTGGATATTCATCATCAACTATTTGCTATATGCCACTTATGCTACTGCTCATAAATGATGCCCTGTTGACTTCAAAATTCCATTTTCCGTATGACTGAAAGAAAAACAAATAGTATTTTTGCAGTCTCAAAATTACTAAATATTTGACAATTCAAACTTATAATGAAGAGCACTTCAGAAATGGTGATTTAACAAGATAATGGTAAATTCTTGTTTATCTCTTATGGTTTACGAGTTATAAATAATTCATTCAGAATAAGAGAACATCAAGGGATATTTCCAAAAAATTCATCATGTGTAATTTATTTGTCATAAAAATACCAAAAATATGTTATTTAGTCAAAATCATAAGAACCACTTATAAGAAAATAAAAGATAACAAGGATATTCTAAGTGTATTTCAATGTGTAAGGACTATGATAGAATGAAGCACAAATTTATGATAGTTAAAGTGTAGTTAGGCTTAAAAATCTTTAAGCCACATCCTTGGAAGATGCTGAACTTGTGTAACATACGTATTTGGTATTTAATTGACATTTCATTTATAGTTGTGCTGTTCACAGAAAGACTGACACACACACACACACACACACACACACACACACACACACACACACACACACACACACACACACACACACACACACACACACACACACACACACACACACACACACACACACACACACAAACACACACACACACACACATACACACACACACAAGGGACTATTATTAAAAACGCTTAGTTTGGTTCTGAGATTCTTAAAGCATGTATTTCTAATGAAATCTCAGAATGAAAAGCTTGGGTGGAATTCAATACTTCCTCTGCTTAATATAGTAATAATTAGGTAACTAGAAGAAAAAGTGAAAACAAAAGCTGGTTAATCACGGAACTTGCTCATTTAAGTTCAGCAGTTTTTAATAATACAACATGATCATTTCAGAGAAATCCTCCCAATACAAATTACCCTTTTCATAATACACTTTCTTTTTTTAAATGATCCTGATGATTTTTATTAAGCTACAGAATTGCTTACATGACAATTGAAATGTATATCTTAAATGTTAGCTCTTTCTGAATATTGATTAAGCTACTGAATTGCTGACAGGACAATCAAAATGTATATCTTAAATTTTAGTTCTTTCTGAATATATCTTGAAAACAACTGGCAAGGCATAAGCGGTAAACACTACACAAAGCACTTCAGATATCATTAAAACATGAAATGTATGAACAATAACATTGTGTGTCAATAGCCATAATCTAAGATCTTGATTATTATTGGTTTGAAATTGCCAACAAATTACCACAACGAAGGGTTTAGAATTTGAGAGCCAATGTAGCAACACAACTTGAAGGATAATACAGACGGTGTTGGTCCTACCAGCAACACACAACACTGTTGTTGCAAATTGTCAGTGCATATGTGTGTTGACTCTGTAATGATGATCTGCTTCAACAACACAACCATTATAAAGCACAATGAAAAAAAGTGTTGCAAAAAGTCGGAATAAAGCAACAATTTTCACACAGTGGGATTCATGGTTTACTCTCATCTCCACAGCTGAAAACGTAAACCCTGATTGCAGATTGTTTTACTGTATCTTTCATACTAGAGGAAAACAGCACAGTCATCAAACTATAATACGCCCACCTCGGTAGCATAGATAGTCGCGTCTCTGCCTCATGTTCAGAAAATCCAAAGTTCGAATTTCCGTCAGGGTGAATTACCCGGATAAGGTTTTTTCAAGGTTTTCCCTTATCTAAGTTCTATGGACCCTGGACTCATTTGAGCATCATTTCACCCATTTCATTCATCATCTGATATGACTTAACATTGGCGGATATAAATTTAAAAAAAAAAGCAATACTATTGTGTAATAATAAACTCATTATAAAGTATACATTATTGTGGTCACATGACTGTTCTGTTCACTCCTGTACAAAGCATTCTTCAAAATCTTCTTCTTCTACCTACTCATGATTTAATGTTGATACAGATAAACTTCTCTTATTCATCTACATATTTCGATATAGGTACACAAGGAATACGTTAAGATAAAGCAATTTTCAAATGCTAGTTACTATGTATTGCCTGACATTCTACTCCCTTTGCATGGACATAAGAAGGAGGCTAGGGAAAGTGGGAGTAACAAACGAAGGAAGGTAGGAAACTATTATGGCTATTATGACTATTTACTCTTGAGAAATGAATGACAGTTTTAAAATTCAATCACAGAATATCTCGAAATTGTTTAACACCTTAACAAAATTTATTTAACATCAATTGTGCACTTTGACAAAATCAATGGTTTTTTTAAGTAGGAAAGACAATGAGTACAATTAAAATTGTATCAGGATATTTCATTCTTGTATTCAGGGAATATAAATTATATTTTTACATAATTTTATTGATACATTATCAACATTTGATACACTGCTGTCCTAGAAAGCATCTAATTTTTATATCTTCTTCTATTGGTGTTGTATTACATATATACTTTTAGATAATTTTGTAGATAAATTGTCAAAATTTGATGCACTACTGAACCGGAATAACATTTTAATGTTGATCCCTGCTTCTGTTGGCATTGGATATTTGTTGAAAAACACTTACTTCCACTCACAAAACTTATATTACATTCGTATTTAGTACTCATCGTATTTTTCAAGAATTTCTTTGTTCTGTTGGTCAATTTAAGCATTTGATCTCCTGACAGATATGTACTCTGGAACAGACCAGTGAGAGGTCAAAGGCTCCTCAAGATGTTCTAGCCATAAGGGCTCAGAGATTGTAATGCCTGCGTCTTGTAATTTCTTCATCTCTTGGCAAATTATCTGCCAGGGTTCCAATCGTGCACTTAAACACTTCACGCCATGACACCTCTTCAACTGACAATGACGAAGGTCAGGGACCATGTTTCCTTATGACATCTCCCAAACTGGGAGATATCATAGATAGAGCAAGTAACGCCTAAAGATCGGCGTGTGAGAGCTGTTCGAACTGATCCCTGAAGTCAGTAAGACTACGATTGACAAGATTTTGACCGAACATTTGCATTACCGCAAAGTGTGTGTGAGGTGGGTCCTCAAAATGCTCGGCTGATCTCCTGGCCCACTTGGGATGGGACATCCTCACCCATCCCCCCTACAGTCCAGACTTAGCCCCTAGTGATTATCAACTGTTCTCCAAGAGAGGAGAAGTGGTTCCAAACTTGAATTGGCATGTGCACTATGTGTTAGCAGACAAGAACAGTGTAAAGAACCGAAAAGATCTTAGAATGTTTTCTATTTATGTTACAGAGTATTTATCCTCGAGAGAATACTTTTCACACTTTGCATTACCAGTTTATTCAACAAAATTTATTTGACTTCTCTGAAACTACCCGTAGCAGTTTTTACATTCTCTAGTGCGTACTTACAGTAAATAAGTGAAGTATTACATTCCACCCAAAAATTCGACTACAGGATTTCAGTAGAAATACACCAGAACAATATCTGTGTACTCATCGTGTGATGCCATTTGATCGTTAGGACTATAGAAAGCAATGAATGAGCGATCGTTTTGCTTCGTTTGAATTATATATTTTAAGACGTCTTAGGTTGACGAGTGAGAGGGACACGGTTAGTTATTGTGTTCACCAGGCGGTGCTGTGTAAATGTGTTTCTCTCTACAATATGCTGCTAAAATGTTTAATGTCTCTTTAAGGGACACAAGGAATAAGTGTGCAAAACGATACTCAGGGCCGAGAAGGAAAGACCACATGTGTGAATTTACCATCCCTAATCGTTCCCACCACTTTCAAGAAGCAGGTAAACACAGCCAACTAAACCGGTGGACTCTGTTTATAGTCACGTGGCGGTCTTATCAACTCAGTGGGCGGGCCCAAATGACCTTGCTGTCGACGGGCCCTAAAACACCACACACTCACTCACTCACTCAACTCAGTGGCAGTTTGCATGTGCAGCGACAAATGTTTTGTCGGAGTAGAACAAGTCCTTTCTTTCCTTCTTCTTCACGATGGTAAAGCACCTTTTATATATGTCATACTAGCATTGGATAAACCGAGCGGAATGGCTCAGGCAATTTCGTCTGTGGCCCGCATTCGGGAGGCCCCGGTTCGATTCCCTTGGCCGATCTCCCTGACCCAAGGGTAATTTCGGGAAGTTTCCCGGGTCGTCAGGCGAATGCTGGGTAGGTTAATTACATCCCCCAAATTTCCTGTCCCTACATTATCATTTCACATCATCTCTCATCTGATGATCTCTTTCAGTGTCGGCGGGCGCAGCAGGATGATATGCTCTGAGTGAACCACTTCCTCCTCCGGTAGGTCGGTTGTTGATCTCCGAACCGGCTGCTGGGACAGCTTTCGAACCACAGTGAGGGGGATGTCCGTTGCCCTGGTCTACCGGGGGAGGTTTCCATCTAAGTAAAATATAGGGACCCTGCTCTCTGCACTGTCGTGATTCCTGGATTATCTCGGATTACCTCGTTTCTCATTTCAACTGCAAACTGATCCAGCTGATACACACTTCCCTGGTTTTTATCCGGGGGAACAACTGAATAATACTGCTTTGAATGCTCTAGAGTAAATAGACATTACGAACCATCCATAAATAAACAATAACATGACAACTTACGTTCTGCCGATGCACCATCCTACAAATCAGCAGGAAATGTACTGTTTGCTCTCTCTCGAATTTAGCAAACACCTTGGCTTCCTCCAAGTAGTTAATTTATTACATCATGTCAAACGTTTACATTTTATTTCTGAGTAATTACAAATATACGCACACGCATACATGTAATGATGTTCATTAGGGTGCTCACTTGAAAAGTCACTTATGTGACTTATGGAAAGGTCACTTAGACGATGCGAACGATACTCAAGGTATTTTATTTGTCATGAATATATTTTACACTTAAATTATTTTAATCAAAATCTTTATAACCGTGTTTAAGAAAATAAAGTACTGCGCCGTGGCGTAGTGGGCTAAGGCAGCATGCCTTGGTCCCTGGCCACGGAAAGCGGCCCAAGTTCGATCCCACCCATGTGGTGGGGAATTAGGTCCCGGGTATAGGACCGGTGCCCACTCAGCATCGTCAGGAAAGTGCGGAGCTTAGGTAAGCTAAGCGGCCCTGGTCAAGAAAATCAACATTCCGGTTGGGGGATGCCGAGATGCTGACCACATCTCCTCCCCGTATCTGGCCGCGCCATGGCTCAGTGGTTAGACCGCTTGGCTCTCACCAAGGCGGCCCGGGTTCGATCCCAGGCGACCGCAAAGTGAGATTTGTGGTGGACAACATGGCGCTGGGGTGGGTTTTCTCCGGGACCTCCGGTTTCCCCCGCCATCTCATTCCACCGGTGCTCCATTTTCATCTCATGTATCATCAGTGTCACCGCCTGCGGTGCCGTATATAGTAAAAGCGGGCGTTAAACGCTACATATTTCATTTTTTCCCCGTATCGGTTGGATGATCGTGCACCTCTGCCGTGCGTAAGTGGGCGTGAGGCCGGCATTCGGGTTGGTAGGCCTTGGCCCTCTAAGGGCTGTCGCGCCATGGGTTAAGAAAATAAAAGATTTCTATATACGTTCCATGATGGGAAAGGTGATTTCTTTGAAAATCTTCGGATCGCATCCTTAGAAGATGGGAAATTTAAATAAAAGTTTATTACTTATTCAACTTTCCATTTCTAGTTATTCAGTTTACAGAGACGCGCCCGGAACATATACAGAAATGTTAATTTCCTTTTCTTTTTTATTCAGGGGGTCTCAAAACATGTAGATATTTACTGTGAAATACCGGCGAATACACTACCCTTTCTATCTACAACGTATATATGCACATGGTAGAAGAAGCAAAAGGAATTTCTCCTTAAGAAAGTATTAATTTGGGAAACCCAAATGTGCCATGGCATCTTTATATTAAAATGTTCACTTCCAGCAAATAGTAATAAACATTGCGAATCGTTTTCTAGTTTCACACTTGATATGTTTTAAAGAAGACTAGTTTGTAAACAAATCGCAATGCTTTTATGAAATACTGTCAAAAAATATGTAGGGCAACGTAAATGCTAACGTTAACAGAATGCTTCAAGGATTTATATAACTCGTGTTACAGAATAAGGTTATCAAGCATTTAGTAGCTACGAGAAAATCATCACTGAATTCAAACAAATGACTATCACAGAGAATATAGTATCCATACCAACCAGTTGAGAAAATAAAACTATTAGTGAGATTTTAATCTATCCTCTCCAAATTACTAGTTTATATAAGATTTCTCTTCGAGATATAAGTACTGCAAAATTATCCGCCCTCTCGACCATTTGATACAAGGCGAGAAAAGCAGTAAGTAAGAATACAGCAAAGAAAAGTTATAAAACGAATTAAAATCAAAATGGATTTTAACTTTCCTGATATATCTAAATATCGGAAACAGACTGCATATCGTCAGGACAGGGCAAACCGTCTTCAGAACGAACAACGAATCAGGACAAACACGAGAGACACAGCTCGCCGTGAATATTGTAAATACTGTGGACGCTTGGCAGGGCCAGAAAGGGTTCGTATGGACAGCGATTCGTTAGTAACCGCTGCAGAGATTCCATTGGAGTTGGATTACAAGAACACACTGGAAACTATGGCCAACATTCGTCAAGCGATGAAGGAATTAGAAGAACCTGCTGTTTCGATGTTGGAGCCGTTTGACGTAAAAGATTTTGAGAAACCCTCCACGTCTGTTCGCCTTTCTCCAGGCTATAAATCTACTAGGAGAAGAATTGCTAAAATTGAACAGAAGAATAAGGAGATTCTTAAAAAATATCATTATTAAAACACGACAGAAGTAAAATTTATGTGTATGTGTGACTGCTTTTTCAACAGATATACAATTGCAATTGAAGCATATATCAAAATTAAATGGTATTCTAAGACAATAGTGTATCAAATATTGACCATTTATAAAAAATATGTAAATATATAATAAAAGAATGAGAACACGACACAATTTTTATTGAACTCATTGTCTTTCATACTTAAAAAACCATTGATTTTGTCAAAGTACACAATTACTGTTAAATAACATTGTGTCATGGTGTTACACATTTTCGAGATATTCTGTGATTGAATTTTAAAATAGTTATTCACTTCTCAAGTGCATGCCAAGAGAGTAGAATTTCATAAAATACATGGTAACCAACATTTGACAACTGCTTCAGGTTAATGTATTCCTTTTGCACCGACATCAAAATCTATAGAAGAGTGAAGGAAGTTTATCTGATTTAACAATAAATTATCAGTAGATAGAGGAATAAGATTTTGAAGAATATTTTGTACAAGAGTGAACAGAACAGTCATATGACTGCAACAATGTATACACTATACTTTTTAAATGATTATTGTTGTGTCTTATTTAATGGTATTATGACTTCTGTTTCTTTTGTTTAAATTTACATCCTCCAATCTTAAGGCATATCAGACGATGAATTAAATGGGTGAAATGATGCTCAAATGAGTACAGGGTCTATAGAACTGAGATAAGGGAAGACCTCCAATAAATTATCCTAGTAAATTAATCCTGACCGAGTTTCGAACTTGGGACCTCTTGAACATGAGGCAGACACGCTACCACCTATGCTACCGAGGCACGTGTATTATAGTTTGATGACTGTGCTCTCTTCCTCTAGTATGAAAGAAACTAAAATCATTTGTAAACATTTAACATGTTCGGTTGTGGAGATGAGAGTAAACTGTGAATGCCTCTGTGTGAAACTTGTTGCTTTGTTGCAACTTTCTGCAAAACTTTTATCCATTGTGCTATACAGTGGTTGTATGAGGAAAGAGTCATCTCGCATATGCAGTGACAATGTGCAACAGCAGTGTTCTGTGTTGCTGGTGGGATCATCACTATCTATATTAAACCTTCGCATGGTTCGCTACATGCTGGCTTTCACATTCCAAACCCTTCATTGTAAAAAACTACTATTGGCAACTTCAAACTGATAATAAGCAACACCTTGGAAATGGTTGTTGCCACATAATGTTTTTCTCCATAAATTTCATGTTTTAGTGATATCTTAAATGTTTTGTGTGGTGTTTGATTTGCCAGTTATCTGTTTACTAGAACAGTGAAATATTTGTATCTAGGTGTACAGTACGTAATGCAACATAGATGGAGAGCTTGGAAGCTGTGTGTGTCTGTTATGAAGGGTTAGATGATTATTGTTATTATATGCAGCAAGGGTACATAATATGGAAGTTACCTTAATGATGGTGATGCATTAAATGTGTACCTATGTAATTATTTGTTTTAATTTTTTTGTAAGAAAGAAACACCGTTCTCCACCTTCTGCTATTTCCATAATTGAAAGAAGAAAGAAAACCAACTAAATTATTCACTACACATTTGTTATTAAATCACTTATACAACAATGGGATGTGGATGTTGATGTAATTTACTTTCTAATGTGATCAATCTGAACAGAAGGAATAATTTCTAAAAAGTTGATTTGCTCAACTGGCAAAGGCATAATATCAAGCATTTCTTTAGCAATTTCAGGTCTCATTGCCAGTGTCATTCTTATCATATAAATATCATCCACTGTGCTTCTTGTTTCTGTAATTCACATTTTCCTAATAGTCATCAATTCTTTTAATTTTCACAGTTGCAAAACTCTGGCATTAACAGAAAACTTGCTGCACTTTTGTTATAGTTTCTGTAACTACAGTAAGTGTACGCTAATATAACTAAATTTCTGTACTGTGATCAGTGTGTACACATGTGCCACTGACATGATATATATATATATATAGATAGATAGATAGATAGATAGATAGATAGATAGATAGATAGATAGATAGATAGATAGATAGATAGATAGATAGATAGATAGATAGATAGATAGATAGATAGATAGATAGATAGATAGATAGATAGATATAATTTAAATGTATCAAAGTGTTAAATATACAAAACTGTGTGAATATAATTTTATTGTATTACTAAGCACACAATATCATGTTAGTTTAATAATGACAAAACTGAATGAAAATACAAATAAAAATATTGATTCGCTCCCTTTCTCACTGTCACAATATTCAGTCAAGTTATATATGATTTCTTAGGCCTGCAATGTATGGATGTATGACACATTACTGTCCTGCAGATACGATTGCATCTGAACACAGTATACATACACTGACCTGCTGTGTGTATGTGATAGGCTGGTACAAACAACTCGGCATTTCATATTCTATCTGATAGCCTCATGGGTTTGGTAGTATGGACCAGCACAGACGATGCAAGATATATTAATATCAAGATATATAATACAATGTTAAATATTGCGAATGGTCGAGTAGACAAGTTATCATCAGTTAGATTTAAACATTTTTGGGATGAGTCTCCATAGGTAAGTAATCCTCCACAAATTAATTGCAAAGAGTAGAAAGAATCATATATATTGAGAAGTGTGTAAGGCTACTAATCATAAAGTATATAAAATAATTCTGTAACAAACATGAAAGTCCAGATAAATCCACATTTGGTCAAAAATGATGTATTGGCATCCATTGAGTCTTTATTACAGGGCTAGGAAGTTAAAGAAGTCCTTTTTTTCCTCTAGTTTCTGAAGATTAGGCCCAACATAATGTATGTTAACCATGGGTTGCTATAGGCCAGAAAATGGAGGATTTCGTTTGTCTTTTTTTGCCCTTTAAGCTTCTTTTTAATATAAAGTTCTTTTTTGATGGCTTTTATTTGTCCTTTAAGCCTTTTTAGCTATTGTTTTTAATTAAAATGCTTTTTCTATAAAATGTTTGTTTCGTTTAACTTTATTTTTAGCTTTAATTTCCTGTGACTATATTTTTCCTGTTCAACAGAGCCTAGTGTAGATTCTAATTTCTTTTAACTCATATACACTATGAGAGTAGGTGTACCAGGAAACAGGTGAGACGACCCTTTCTATTATATTCAAGTCATTAGTACTTCAAAGAATCTAGTAAACCCACTCTAAATATCTTATTATTTTTCTCCACTCCATTCGCATCAAGTATGCACCAATCACATCTGTTGATGTGGGCAGAAGTTTTCTAATGTTTTTACAGAATAGTGTCAGAAAACAGATAGTCCTTTGCACCTTAGAATTTATAGATGACTGCTTTGATATACTGCAATGCCAACTGAAGGAAGCTTTCTGAACTAGAATTTCTGTAACCTGAGCGTGGTTAACCCAAGTGTGATTTAATTATATGTATTTCAATTCCTTACCCCAAATATATATTGCTGGTTGCTGAATCACAAGTAGCACTACTTACATGTGGTTTTCTTCTCTCTATGTGTTGCATATAACTTGAATGTTATACTCAGAAACTATTTTTAGTTGGTTTATTAATACTCGTCACTTACTTGTTTATATTAATGAGAGCCTAGTTTCAAAGGCATTTGCCTCCATTTTCAATCTCTTTCCAACATGCGAATGCCTTTGAAACTAGTCTCTCATTAATACAAACAAATAAGTGACGAGTATTAATAAACCAACTACAAATAGTTTCTGAGATTAATTTTGACGTCACTGCTTCTAAATTCCTCCAAACACATATTGAATGTTATACTTTAAATCTTATTGATTAAATATGAATTAAAAATTCATTTATTAATTTTGTAGGTGAAAATTATTTACAACATCTTTTCCAAATTTTAGGCCTTTTTTTGTGGATATATTGTCTCATTTTAAAGCCCCTTTTTAGACAATTTATAGGTCCTCATCTTCCTAGCCCTATTCATTAAGAATTTTACACCATAAAATTGTTGATAAGTCTAACTAAAATTAGATTCTAAAATACCGACTAGTGAAAAATGTGTAGTATGCAATTTCTGACAACAGTTTAGCAATCCTACTATACTTATTCCTCACCAACAGAATGCAGATGGATAACAGCATGCAAGTGCACCTACTTGAACAATGCCTCCTTACATCTTTATTTTGGTTTTGATTGATTCAATTTTTGTAGGCATTCTCTGCCTATAAATGTGAGTTGTTTAGTTATGGTTTCAGTGTATACTTTATTACACCAGCATTAAATTACAAACCTTCTAATCACATTTGCAATATGAACACTGGTTGGCAATAGTAATCTTAGGAGTAACACTTGTAAGCAAATGACTAACAATAATCTATAGCTCTATTTTTATTAAAAAGTATTGTCATATTTTTTATTTTGATATAGAAGCTAACAGTTCTGTTTTTGTTTATTAAAAGCATTCCACAAAATTATGCAGTTAACACTACATATTAGCTGTAAACTGATTGCACTGCCTTTTTATGTGAAATCTTATTAGTGCCATGCAAAATTGACAAGGGCGTTAGTTTAAGTCTGATGAAATGTCAAACCATGTAAGCTTACTGTATACAATGCTGTCCTACAGTGCTGTCATAGAAAGGGATAAAACCAATCACACTAATGACTGCTACCAGCTAGTGCAGTTGCATAAATGCAAGAAAACATTCCAAGATTTCATGATGAAATGGAAGCATTTGTTAAGGTCCATCTCCTATATTACAGTAATCAACAAACAACAATTTTGAAAAAAAACAAAAAATTTGTGATACTTTTTGAACGGACCTTGTATGAGGCTCAGATGTGTCAGTCCCACTTGTTCGCCCTCTGTTATTTCTAGTGTATTGTTATTTATATTCTTATTGTCATGTTTATTATTACCATTATTATTCGGAGTCTATTTCATAGTTACTATTAACTCACTGTTCTCTTTGTAGAATAAATATAAAGATTAAAGTGACAGAGCTGTCCTTAGCTCAAGATAAACATAATAGGAAGCAATCTAGTGCTTTTGTATGCTTACAGAATTTATGAAACTTTGCTTCTCCCTGCTGTTTTGTTGCATTCTCTGTGATGTGAAGGTCGTTAAAAAGTCTAGATATGTACCTGCATGTACCTGCAACTGATGAGCTATCAGGACTGGCAAGATGAGCACCCGAAGTGTGAAATGTTTTACCCTTATAATCAATCACCCCTTCTTCTTTCCTTTTACCTGGCAGGTGAAAAGGTGATGTGTGCCATAGTGGCAGTCATTCGTGTTTGCATGAAACTCTCTTGCAACGTAATCAAATATACACTTCTGAATTCAAGAGTTGACCAGGGAAGTACAAGGATGGTAAATGACTCTAGAGAATATGAGTGAAGGACCTAGCGACAAAGTTAGATAGCTCATATTGCATTGTGTGAGAAACCACTGCTTCATCATATTAGTGACCTGAGTCAAGCCTTAAGCTGACAAAAGCAGTTCTATAGAATTAACATGTTTATTACCTTTGTTCTGTTATACAAAACAATGTTCTATACTGCATTCTTAAAGCTAAACATGACAATCTATGTAAAAGTGCATTGAAATTGTTAAATGGTGACCAAGTTATAACAATACACCCTTAATTTGCATGATTCGTCCTTGCTGGTTTCATTTTAAATAGTAGTGTTTTAATATTCGGCTACAAACTAGATAAACTTAGAACACATTGAAGATGTTCATCCCAAACGCTACTGGGTAGCAGCCTCTTGTTCAGTGTCAAAATACCATGCAGTTGTTCACATTGATAAGTACCACCAGACATGACCAATAATTTGCTTGCAAAACTTGTCCATGTTTTCCTGAACTGCGCAATGGTGTGTTGTTTTAAAGGTTTATAGGTTCTAGCATGAGTCACATTAAAATATCTCCTTAAGGGGACATGCCCACCTCGGTGGCGTGGATGGTAGCGTGCCTGCCTCACGCTCAAGTGGTCCCAAGTTCGAGTCTCGGTCAGGGTGAGTTACCTGGATAAGGTTTTACTGGGGTTTTCCCTTATCCTGAT
This sequence comes from Mantis religiosa, assembly GCA_030765055.1. Taxonomy (NCBI): domain Eukaryota; kingdom Metazoa; phylum Arthropoda; class Insecta; order Mantodea; family Mantidae; genus Mantis; species Mantis religiosa. Next base: position 345,973,392 of record CM060950.1, on the reverse strand, counting down.
AGACGAATGTTCGGTAATTCTGTGCTCCATGGACCCCGGACTCATTTGAGCATCATTTCACCCGTTTCAGTCATCGTCCTATATGACTTAATGTTGCAGGATGTAAATTGCAAAAAAAAAAAAATTAAAAAATAAAAACAAAAAAAAACTTAAGGGGACGTAAGTATCTGGGATATGTATATGACTTGCAAATAAACCATTCTAGTCGTTATAATATAGAATTAACAATATAAAGTAATTACAGTAAGTACAATGACTCTCAAAGTTTCAAAAATGCCCTGGTTGAGTAACAACAGAGATGGCTGTTAAATTCTGGTGACAGCATTGCTCTTTAAGTGTGCATGCGCAGATGTTACATATAACCAATCTTGTACTAATAGGTGGAGCTCGTTGCATAATGTGGAGTAATACTTTACTTTATGCTAACAGAAAACAGATTATAGGTAATTTTCTTCACATTATTTCGTACAGCATTTGTATTCTCTATGAAAGGTTTATGCATCAATTCTAGATAAGTGTAAAAAAATGGCTGTTTATTGAGGATGCCTTGGCAATTCCAAGGTTAATTCAGTGAGGAAAATAATGATTGGATATTCGTCTTTAACTATTTTCTATATGCCACTTATGCTACTGCTCATAAATGATGCCCTCTTGACTTTTAAGTTCCATTTTCTGTATGACTGCAAGAAAAACAAATTGTACTTTTGCAGCCTCAAAATTACTGGATGTTTGACAATTCAAACTTATAATGAAGAGCACTTCAGAAATGGTTAACACAACAAAATATTCTATTTGCCATAAATTGTGTGATTTAACAAGATAATGGTAAATTCTTGTTTATGTCTTATGGTTTACAAGTTATAAAATGCTTATTTGCTTTATAAGTAATTTCATATAAAGTACGCCTCTGAACCGTTACACAATTTATGAAATCCCCGTTAGATTATTTATCCAGCAGATGACGTTATGAGGCCGGGGTGGAACTGTGTTGCTACTACGCAAAATGACCTTTCGTACGTGTAATTCCAAAGACTTTCAATTCTAGAAATATCTAAGGCGCGCGTCAGGCCGAGAGTCAGTCAGTATTAGTAGTAGTGAATTGGTCAAAGTCAGAGTTACAGTCGGTAGAGAATAGTCGTGAAGGCAGTGAGATACTTACAGTCTGTTTTTAAAAGATACGTGAAGGTCAAGGGACGCGAAAGCTAAGAAGGGAAGGTCGTTGCTATGGTAACGTAAACAAAGGTGGCCAGGTTTTTGTTGTTGTTGGTTTTTTTTTGTAATTTAGTCCTCCAACGTTAAGTCATATCGGACGATCAAAGGAATGGGTGAAATGATGCACAAATGAGCCCAGGGTCCATAGAGCTTAGAGTTATTATTTATCCAGCGTTTCCTTTCCTGAGCTACTACTCCCTCCGTCTGACAGTCATAGACCTTTTCTTGCTTTTATTTCACACTTTAGCTTCAGTACATATGGAAACGTCCATTTTTGGTGAAATAATGGTATCGGATGGAATACGTCACATCGTGTTTTATAGTTAGGTGACAGAGAATGTAAAATTGACACTCGTTGCAACTGTCAACCACAATATTGTATACGTTGTTTTAACGACTGGTATTCCAAAGTTGAGGCCACATTAAATTATATCTGCTAGAAAGTGAAATACTTTTAGGCAATGCATTAAATACGCACATAAAGCCATGTTAATTGACACGTGAATGACGGGAAAGAATAAAAAGAATGCTTTTGAGCAAGCAAGGAACAGTTATCATCAGGCAATTTCACAGTTTACAACGCTTCAGAAGTCATTATGGTGGAAATGGAAACATCTTCCGAAACAGCTCTTCCGAAGTAGTTTATAGATGAAAATGAGAACCAAGCGCTTAATATTCTTATATACCTCCATAAGTGTACTATTATGTATAGTATTCTGACAAAATACGTCAAAAAGGTTCACTTCAAACTTCTTTATTTTCAACTAAATCCTTAGCTCAATGCTAACGTACAATCAGTCTTTCTTTTACAGAAATAGAAAACGCCTCTACAATGTCCCTCTGTAGCAAGCACCCTTTGTGCTGTTATAATCTGCACACAGGTCCACCTCTAACATGGAGCTACACAGCACAACTAGGACATTCACACGTCAACTGCTTCGTTGCCGCTTCCACAGCTCGGCAATCCTGTACTCAGGCCTAGAGTCTGATTTTTAAAAGAAGATACGTGAAGGTCACTGGTTTCTCCACGTGGGTGCTGCAATGTTGCCCACCAGATCCCCTTTCTTTATCCTCAAACATAACTTTAACTTGAAACATAAACAAGGGCTCGAGTTATCTCACCTCAACAAAAATATGCACCGTTAATCTGTATTAGCCTACTTTAAATACAGAAAAAAGGTTGTTCACACATTCTCTCCGTTGCAGCGTCTTTGAGTTCTTTTAAATTATTTTTGCACTACGTAACTAATATTCTACACATACCGTTATTGTTGCTATGCATCATAAGTTGACATTCCCGCACAATTCGGTAAGTAGAAACACATATCTATAGGCACGTTCTAAAATCCAACATTTATCTTCAGTTATATTTATTAATAATTCAGCTAATATCTTTACTAAAATTCAGATTGATATAAATACACAACGTGCATAAAATCATGTGCAATACACATGTGGTAAGCATATAACGGAATCTCGAGATCTTACAGAACTCGGTGCAAGCGCCTAGTTTATTCAAACCTTTCCTCGTTCCATATACATTACCATCGCAATATACTATTATTATGGACTTTGTTAATTGACATATTCATGTCAACGTCGCCGATATGTCGGAATTTTGACCCACAGGAATTCTTTTACGTGCAAGCATATCTACTGACATGGGGCTGTCGCTTTTGGATAAAAGGAATTAGCTGCTCATTGATAAGGAGCAAACTCCCATCTTCCTGTTGGAAAAATTCTCTGAGAGAACAGACAAATTCACTAGCTTGGCTGTGCAATGTAACACCCCGACCGTAAGCTGATCTTTGCTTTGGGCCATGATTCCTCGGTCCACCTCTAATCCTACCGTCACTACGTCTTGCTTCCATAAAAACGTACTTTGTGTTTCAACAAAGTAGGCTAAGAATATATAGCGCAACTGAATACTCAAGCAAACTCTGCTTCCCGGATACAACTAGCGATAACTGAGCTGAGGAGCATGTGATTCACTAGTGTATCCAATCTGGCAACCTTTGTCAGCCCGCCTCGGTAGCGTGGATGGTAGCATGTCTGCCTCACGTTCAAGAGGTTCCGAGTTCGAATCTCGGTCAGGGTGAGTTAACTGGATAAGGTTTTTTCCAGGGTTTTCCCTTATCCTGAAAGACGAATGTCGGATCTATGCTCTATGGATCCTGAGCTCATTTGAGCATCATTTCACCCATTCTATTCAACGTCCGTTATGACCTAACGTTGGAGGACGTAAATTAAAAAAGAAACCTTTTGTAAGAATAGTTCCTTGTTGAATAATATATATTTACTAGTCATATGAATGCAAAAAATATAACTTCTTACCATGTACTAAATTATATATGGCTACTAAAGTTCTAACTGTGCTAAATGATTCACATATTAAGGAATTAGCTGTAACAACTACCTAAAGATGTCCGTATCTTGTCTCTATCATTTAGGATTAGATTGATTATGCTATGTAGGGGACGAGGTCCAGAGTTCAAGGAGTCAATGCAGTGCAGAGGGTAGGGTCCCTACGATTGACCAGTTGGAAACTCCCAGGCAGGCCAGTACAACCGTCATCCCCCACCGTAGTCCTGAAACGGCCCACCAAGCCGACTCAGAGACCATCCTACTGGAGGAGGAAACGTTTATGAGGAGCATATCATCCTGCCATGTAGCTCCGAGACTGCCGCCGACCTTCTACCCTGAAAGAGACCACCAGATGAGAGATGATATAATATGATAATATAGATGAAATGGAGGACAGGAAATTTGCAGGATGCAATTAGCCTACTCAGCATTCACCTACCGAACTGGGAAAACCCCCGAAAAAATCCATGGATCATGTAGTTCGGGCACGGGAACCGAACCAGGACCAACAAAATGCGGACCACAGACGCAACCGCCTGAGCCATCCCGTAAACTTATGTTCCGGTACTGAGAATTGAACAGAGCTTCTTGAGTTAAAGGCAGGTATCCTGGCACTAGATCCTGTGGAAGTCACTTTTCAATTTCTGTTTTTATTTCAGAGATTATTGCGTTGGAAATTTCAACTGAGTCACCGTCATTCTGTAACAGAGACTGGATACACATTACGTAGTCTTATTGCAGTCGATAAGCGTTCATAACGGACGCCAGAAATATAAATAACACAATCTCCGACACAAATAACATTATTTAGGAAACCTTTTCCCTTACCTTTTCATTTACCAGAACTTGCCTAAGTTTTTGGTCATTAAAACAGAATAGCTTATTTGAAGTATCTGGGAATTTACCTTCAACCCTGTAAAGTAAGCATACAGTTTATAAATTTGGTACATTGAACTGTCTATGTATGCGTAGAAGTTCTTTCCTCTGCTACTCGTAAAATGCATACGGCTTACATTGGCATTTTAATCGAAATACAAATTTCATATTTGCTATTCAATCTTAGTTTGTGTCGATTATCCTTTATTTCCCTTCAAAGCACAAAAATGTTGGCCTGTGATACAAAAAGATGTTGTCACTCATTTTGCATGTAGATGATTACATATTGCCTAATTGAACACATGTCTAGGAAAATATTTTAAGCATAATGCATAAAATACTAATTTTAATAGACCTTCAATCGGCATAGTGCTGTGAATATAGAGAACTGTTTCAATGTTGCACGGCAGAGATTTTAAAACAGAAACTTATAAAATAGGCATCATAGTGGTCGATGGTTAGGTCGCTCGCCTCTCGCCTAGGCGGCCTGGGTTCGATACCAGTGGACCGCATGCGGGATTTGTGATGGATGAAGCCACTGCTGGTCTGGATTTTTCGGTATTATATGCCCACACCAAGAGGGCTATTATATGTTTCAAATGGGAAGAGTTCTCGCCTGTAGCCAATCAGATGCGTTACAGCGTTCACCATTGCCACCTCGTTACCCCCACTCTTTATATATTTCCCTCTCTCTCGCACACTTGCGAGTGTTCTTGGCGCTAACGCGAACTGAATTTTCCAGTGTTATAAAAATACACTTGTTGAAAACTCAATTGCAACATGAATATTCGAGTATTACGCAATTTTTTTTTAAATATTTAGTTTTTTTTAATTTACGTCCGCCCCAACGTTAACTTATATCGGACGATGAATGAATTGGGTGAAATGATGTTCAAATGAGTCCAGGGTCCATGGAGCTTAGAGTTACCCGACATTCGTCTTGAAGGATAAGGGAAACCCCCGGAAAAAACCGTATCTAGGTAACTCACCCTGGCCGAGATTCGAACTCGGGACCTCTTGAGCGTGAGGCAGACATGCTACCATCCACGCCACCCAGGCAGGCTAAATATTTAGTTTAAAATTAATTATAGTTTATGAATTACTTATTTTTCTAATCCAACGAAAATACCAGCGGTACATCCGTATAGCTGTGAATGTTACTTACGTTAAGAGATAATTCGTCATTGTCATTGTCTTCAACGTCTGAGTACTGAAAATTTATGATGATAGGTTCCAAAATCTCGTCACGTGACATTTATTTCCAAAAGTCGTCTTCCTGTAGTTTATCTGATGTCTCATGCGGTTTTCCCAGTCTTTTTGTATTCCTTGTCAATTTCTTCGTAAATAAGTCGTTCAATGTCAGTCGGTTTAAAAATTATTTGTGATTTCATCGTAATTTGAGCCCACATTAACTCAATTGGATTGTTCTGGCAGTGGTAAGGAGGAAGGTGCATCGCGTCTCACTAATCTAGCTGATACACTTTTTCATGGAAGAGTATCTGAATAATGCTGCTTTATAAACTCTATAGTAAATAGAGATTACGAACCATTCATAAACAAAAATATAATATGAGCAAACACATTCTGCCAGACTAGCAGGAAGTGTATCGTTTCCTCTCATCGAATTTAACAAACACTTTGGCTTATTCAAAGTACATATTTCTTTTACCACGTCATGTCAAATGTTTAAGTTTCAGTTCTGAGTAATTTCAAATATACGTTCACGCATACATGCCACCCAATAATGATATTCATTACAGTGCTTACGTCGCAATGCGTTGTTATAATATAATAGTATCTGCTTTATTTATTTGTATTAGGAAAACTATTTGACTTAAAAATATGGGGTTTTTACGATTATGCTAAATACATTACTCTCTCCTTCCCCTGGATCAGCTTTTGCAAAATATGAATTTCTCTCTTAGCACCAATAGTACTTATTAGGTTGTTTGGTTTGGCGCTCGTCACACACCACTTAGGGGAAATGCAATACGACAACGCCGCAGGACTCTTATTGGTTGCTCACCTAGTAGCGCTCAAGGAAAAACACCTTCCCATTTGAAACACGTAATAGAGGGGTATGAAGGACAGAGGAGCTCGAACTGCTGATCTGCTCCGGTAGCGGATCTGTTTACTAGGAAATGAGTGAATGAGTGCATATGAATCACCCATGCTGCCAGATCTAGTGTTTGTTGTAGTGATAGGTATTATGTATAGGTGAGCTATATGACAACACTTGTGTATTTTAAACGAGTCTTCCATCCTTGTCATGCTCGGAAGGCGAGCATGCACCCCGAGGAGGCAGCAAAGGTGATTACGTTGCACATTCCTCCAGCTTGCCTTCTTGTCTTGGGCAATCAGTATCCGCCGTCATTTATATCACAACTGCTCCATACATCGTGACTTCATATCATCTTCTTCACCCTCATACCAGATATTGCGCTGATCCTCCATCCTGGGCATTCACTCGATCCAGAATTGCTCAGCTCGACAGGCGTGTGACCCCAAGCATCCATTTGAGAGTCCTGGAAAGCGGATGTAAGCCCCCCTTAAGAAGAGGGTAAAAAGAAACTAGAAAAATAGTATCTAAAATAATCTACATTAGTCTGTATTATTTTTAAAAAGTATCTGTGTATATGTATACGTATAAAGATATTTGTCTGTGAATAACATAATTCAAAAAGTCAAGAATACCAAATTTTATGTTGATTCAAAAGATGATTAAGAACACCAGTTCTCAGATTTTCCTTAACGTATCCGTTTATCAAAATACTCTTTATCGAATAATGTTTCGTTTTACTTTCAATTTTCTCAAAATATTTTAACCAGTTATTAAAATATGGTATATTTGAACAGGTAACATGAAAAATAAAAGATACAGCTTGAATAAAAAGATAAAACTGAAAATTTAATTGCTATAGCCGGGATTTGAACTTCGGGTCTCCCGGTTTCCGTTCGACTGCTTTAACCACTGAACTACCATGGCAACATGCCAAGATGACAGCTTTATTTGTTCCATTTATACCCTACCTTTAACTGCAATGGTCATATGGGCGGCCGTTCTCCTTTGGAACATACTGATGGTATTAACTCGTATTCGTTGGGTTTTAATCGTTAGATCTCGCACTCTCATTTATACTTCCAGACTGTGGGGAAGATGGGGAATTATCTTGGTCGGGGAAAAATCTCCACCCTCAGCCGGGAATCGAACTCGGGTCTCCTAGCACGGCAGGTGGGTGCTCCACTGACTGAGCTGCGGGACCAGGTTCGCCATATTTAATTCTCCAAATGACTGGTGTTTTACCCGGTAAACCACTATGAGTTCTCATAAACACATGAAACAGCTATCGTAATTGCAATTTACTGTGCTGAAAGTACTCTAAGTCCCGGACTTCATAGTTAATGGAAATTAATTGTTCTTTCATACTAGCCATGTGTAGGACGAAGTTTGCAGACGTAGAGACTGACTGAGAAATTCCATGCCGCAGCCGGAATTTTTCAGTCGTCTCTACTTTTCCAAACTTTGCCCTACACACCCATAGTGTAAAAGAATAATTCATTTCAATTATATCTTGAATTTTTATTCATAGTGTGTGAAATTTCCTTCATTCTGAAATCATTTTATATAACTGAATCACCACAATAAATTTAAATAAACTTACTTTAGATAAGTATTTATCTCGTAAAACCGTACGATTTTTTTCCGCAGCGTTAGCTATTTCCAAGATATTTGCAGTTTTTATATAACTGTTTTATGATTAATGTGGCTTCAAGGACTTTCCTTTGTTTTTCTTGAATAATTGAATGTCTCTTTAATATGTATCAGGAATAACAAGGATACACATAGAATATGTTTGTGCATGTATGGTTTTAGAAATGATATGAAAATGAATGGATCAAATTTTAGCACACTTTTTGGTTACGATGAAAGAATTGTTTGGATTAAACCACTTCTTATGAATATTTTTCATTGTTAGTATAAAATAAAGAAGGTTTATAAAACATCTGTTGTGTTTGCATCTGATTTTTATCCACATTAATTTGTAGATGGTTTATTAATATTAGTTTGCTTTTTTTGCAGGTATGGCTTCCTGATTATATGATTTAAGCACGATCAAAGCACGTTGGACTGGTCATGTAAGTTTGAACTTAGTTCTTTTTGTTAAAATATTTTATATCGTAGAAATATTTTATATGTAATACTGATCTACAAAAAAAAGAGGAATTGCCGTGCTATAATTTTGCACAGTCATGTTCTAAGTAAGAAACGATATTTAGAATGACTTCAGACAAGAGCTGTTTGCTTCTAGATATTTGTAGTAACTGGTAATAAATGTTATCAATCATTTTAAAATGGTCAGAGAGGTATACAGAAGTCTTCTGCCATTAAAATTTAGTGACATAGTTTCGAAAATTAAAGTGATTTCAAATTATTAGTAACGTAATATTTAACCCCACTTCATTGTGTGGTTTGAATGAAACCCATTTGCCGTACATCGCTTCACTGCAGTTTTAAATGGATCCTCGGATTGCCCGGCACGCATAGCCATGCAGTAATTTTCCACGTTTAAGTAGGTAGAACTTGATGCGTGATTCATGCATATTAGAGTTTTGACTTTAGATATACGAGGCATGGTTTTTAAGTCAGTACCGTTTTGGAATTAAAAAAAAGACGTGCATAGATATCGCAAAAATTTTATTTTTACAAGAAAGCCTGTACCTTAGTCTACTTTTCTACATACTTTCCGTGACTATTGAGGCACCTGTCATCACGTGACACCAGTTTTTTAATACCCTCCTCATAAAATTCTGCCGCCTGACGTGTTAACCATTGTATCACAGCTGTTTTGACTTTTTTATCGTCTTGAAGACGATGACTGCCCAGATGTTTCTTCAAGTGCAGGAACAAATGGTAGTCGCTTTTCGTCCACTTTCTGTACCAAAACTTCAAAAACGACCGAAGGACGCCCACTGCGTTCTTTATCATGCACATTTGTGCGGCCATCTTTAAATGCTCTCACCCATTTCCTTACCATTCCATCACTCATAATGTTTTGTCCGTAAACTTCACAGATCTCACGATGAATGACGATCAGTTTTACGCCTTTAGCACTAAGAAATCGAATAACAGCCCGTACTTCACAATCGGCGGGACTCACGATTGTCGAAGGCACCTTAAACACTCAGTAACCAAAACGGCACTGACCTAAAAAAACATGCCTCGTTTTAAGTATTATCAAGCCTGATTTCTAGCGTACATCAGCACAACTCATATTTTGTGGATTACATTCATTAGAAAGTTAAGGAACCTTTGACATTTTATTGTGGTTCAACTTTCTTATATCTGTTCCCTTAGTATTCTTTCGTTTAGGGAACACGCAACTATAAGTAGCTTCTTCTGTTATGTATATTATTTATGTTTATATTTTACAATATCATTAGAAGTATATAAAAGGATTTAATTTCTTTACCAGGTAATAAAATCATTATTATACACATTTCAGAATTTTCTAGAAAAGAAAGCAAACTTTTACCACATAGAACTCCACCAAGTTGATCATTCCATCTTCTTTAAAAATCTCCTTCAAAGATCGTAAGAGCCTATGATGAAACATAAATTATGTTAAATTACAATGTTATTTTTTCCTGGAATAAATAGTTTTGTGAAAGCTTTAATGTATCAACGATGTCGCACGACACGAATATGTTGCTGAAGACAACACAGAAAGCTGGGAGAGAATTAACAAAGCTGTTTCAAGCAAAAATTCCGAACACTTTGCCTTGCAGTGAAAGATGCTACAAGAATTACTATTTAAAGGGTTTATTTAATAATATTTTCATTTTTATTTATTTTTGGGGCTCGCCTTGGTCGAGTGGTTAGTCAGCTTGACTCTCTCCAAGGTGGTCCGGGTTTTATCCCAAGCGATTGCAAAGTGAGATATGTTGTGCACAACATGGCGCTGGCACGAGTTTTCTCCGGTTCCTCCGGTTTCCCCCGCCATCATTCCAACAATTGCTCCGTCATTCATCTTTCTTACCATTCATTTCACCCTCATATTATCATCCACTTCTCTCGCTCTCATCCCAGGCATTTGGGCTGGCAGCTCAACCCTGCTTCCTCATCATGCTCAATATTTCGGCTTCCCTCACCCAGACTTTCCGGGCTAGTGGAATCCGAATTCCCTAACACCAGTATCGGTGAAGTAATGGGAGAAAAATATTTTTGTTTATTTACTATCGTTTTAACACCTAGGCTATATCGAGAGCATTGCTTGTGGTGCCAAGGATATATTAAGTTATAAAAATGAACTTAGTTGTATAGCCATCATGTTTCTCTATCATCTGCTTAAGTAACTACTGCTACAGGGCCTTCATTTGGATAGTGTTATACCTAGTTTCTTCCATCTAGTTCAGGCACAAAGTAGTGCATTCTATGCAATAACACTAAATCGAGATTTTACCGGAAATGCATGTTTTGATGTCCCTTGATTCCAGAAAGGGTATTCCTACGAATAGGCTCGTAATTCTTTTAAGAACTTAAGTCATAAAAGAAGTATCCGTTCGTCAAACTTAAATTATCTTATATACCACAGTTGAATAAATACAGAGCACTATGAAGCAATTTAAAATGAAATTTAACATTGTTATAGTAGGAGATTTTGTACTGACGGTGATAAAGGCAAGTTTGCTTACAATAAAAATATACCTTCTTTCATATTTAAGATATTAGTTTCTCTTCTACGAACTGGCGCTAAATAAGTAAAGCAAATATTGTATTCTATCCAAATTTTCGTAATTTCACCGGAATTATATGTTTTAAAACTCTCTGAAGCCTTAAATTTATTTGTGTGTGTGTGTGCATTTATGTTCTGTGAGTAATATAATTCAAAAAGAAAAAAAAAGAAAAGCCAGCTAAATACAAACGTAATATTTACGTTCTGCACCTTCCAAGGATGTGGCACAAAAACATTTAAGAAAATTCTCCCACCCCAGACCACTCTTTACATAGAACATTTTTCAAAACTTATATTTTTTAAAAAATTTCAATAACGATTTTGATTAAAATTACGTTTAAGATATTTTATTAAACTTTATATGTATATCTTACGTTTTCTGTAAATCGCCTCTAAAGTCCTCTTAATTATTTTGGATAACTAACAAACTCTAACAGATAGACACAATCTTACTACACAGAAAATGGTGGATCTCATTAAAGCACAAAGTGCATATCAAACAACCCTTTTTAGAGCAAATCACTATTACTTTTTATTTTCAAATAATTGTACTTTTTCCAAACAAGAAGTCGCTTATCGTTGTTTTTCTCGTGGTAATACAAATAACATAGAATTTAAAATTCGTCACATAACGACACTTTCTTTAAAAATCTGACTGTTGCTTTACCTAATTTATGGCACTGAAAAATCTGTAAATTTAATTTTAAATTAAACTGGATTAACAAAAAAGTAGCTAGAATAATAAGCCTCTGTAAGAAGAATGAACAGAATGAGTCATGTGACCTCATTGCAACCGAATATTCTTAAATTCCACCGTCGTATTATTGTTTACCACGTAATTCCCAGAACAAACACAACTAGAGTGGTATTTGCTGCATCACAATAGATCAATTACATTTGTAATAATTTTAACGCAACAAAACGTCATTAAACTATTTTATTCTGAGTAACACAATGTAAAAGAAATTTTTCCTAATCTCTCTCAGATAATAAGTATGAATCAGATACTTCAATGTTTATTGTTTTCTCTCAAGTACAAATATCCATTAAAGGTTAAACATTTACTGTTATTTAAATAGTAAACTCATTTGTAGGAATATAAAGCAATATTCATTTTCACTTCAGTGTAAATAAACGTAGGTCCATGTAAAGCATCTACACCTCAAATCTGTTCCTATTCTTCTATTACTTTTTACCCCAGCATTTATGTGTTTGTTAATAACTTCAAAACAGTAACTATACTGGTCGCCAATCTAGAAAGTGATTGACATTTCGTACGAAGAAAGAGGCGATGTTGCCACTTATTGCAGCCACGTGGTGATCGCGATAGCATTACGCGTGCGAAGGTGATTCAGTTGCGACCGCAATGGGTATTTTATTATTATTGTTATTATTATATTATTAATTATTTATAATACTATACACAAAGACAATAGTACAGTCGTGGATCTACATGCAAACGCTAGAACATGTGAGAACACATCAATGTGAAGATCATCGTAACTAAAGAGGCATACCTGTGACATTTTGATGCTTATTGAAGTGGGAAAATGCCGCTTACATAATTTTTCCGGGAGTTTCTAATTTATACCCCAATGTCTAAGTTTCTTCTTTAAAATACTTTTCTTTCCCAATCTTAACCTTAATACCCTTACTGATACCTACAGCACGTGAAGTCCTATCAAGCACCTTAGTGAATGGAATACTAGACTCCCCTTTCAATTTCTCCTCATCGAAGTATTCTCTCACACAGCACATTATTTCCCGTGTATGTCCTTTAATTGAAATACCTTTACCAAATGTAGTTTTATTTGATTCCTGAGCACGTTCAGGTTTTCAATTTCTCACTATATTTAGACATAATTAAACATTCATTAAACACAGTTGCAAATGATTACAACACGCGCTCAGATACACGGACTCAGACACACGCACAGATTAATAACATAAACCAAGGCAAATTGCCACTGATAAAATGCAAAGGAGCTTGCCAGTACAGGTTCTCTAACTGCTGTATACGTGAGGGTATTCTGTTTATGCAGCGTTATCAGAAGATAAGCAAACACCGATGTATTATGTTTACTGCAGCGTTTGCGTAACTCGCTCGCCTGCAAGTCATGCTAATCACGTGTTAGAATATCGGCAACCAAGGTTTAGCGTCAAACGTTGTCATGGAAAGGTCTCGACTCTAATTGGTCATTTTAATCGTTACTATGACAACCGTTATGACGTACTCATCCCCTCCCATTTATTTAGGCCGTTTTCCATGTGGTTACTAACTGTCAATCACATTCTAGTTTGGCGCCCAGTATAGTTAGGCATATTAAATATTAAAGAATGCAGACTGTTATTAATATGAAATGTAACTTAAAGAAATCATAGTTATATGGCTTAGTCCACACAAAACTATACCGCTTTATGTGTCTTTACAGATATAAACATTTTAATTCACTGTTGTATTTATATTGAAACCTACCACGGCACACTAAAATGTTCAACAGGTTAAGTTGCAAAAATTCATAGTTAGGTCTCAGATCCTAGACGAAGGAACTGCTCAGCGCATGCAATTTCAGAGCCAAATTGTTCTTCTGATATCATTATTCGAGGATCGAAGTAATCTGTGTCCTTCATGAGATCCATTGAGACAATTTGTTATCGAACAGCCCACCATAATGAAAATAAACTTTTATAGAACATGCGCCAACTTGTATTTATTATTATGCATTAAGTAAGGAGAATCTGAAATTTGATCTCCTTATTATAGCCCCTCCTTAATCAAAATGCCGGACAATCATAACCCCAGTTAATACTGCCTTAGTGTTGTCAATTATATCCAAATTATTGTGCTTTTTTACTTAAGGGGAGATTAAAGAAGCTATCACACTAATGATAAATCTGCTGAATTTGTAACCTATGATCTCAAAATCCTTTTAACATATCAAATTGAATGTTGTACAGGATTTAGATGCTTTTTTCTAGGTATATTGGCCTAGGTTTCTCTAATCGACTTGTTCATTAAGTACGATAGGCTTACCTTTTTAAACCCTTGGCTGTACATAGAAAGGGAATAGCTACCTATAAACATTTGAGAACTGCACGCTTCATATTGTTCTTAAAAATCGATAGTGTTTCCATGCAACCGCGAGAACCAACTAATATCGGAAAGATATTAACCGATATTTCGGAAATGGCTAATGGCACAAAAGGTTATTTGGAATAAATTGTGAGTTTTAAAGACAGCTTCACATGTTGTGCAATGCGTTTTTGTCAATACGTATACTATTTAAAGAAAATTATTCAAAACGCTTAGGAATGAAGGAAACTTCAGAGAATATCACAGAAAGTTCAGGATATACGTGTTATTTGCCATAAAAATGCATTATGGTATTTTAATTAAAATCAATACTTATTTAAGTTAATAGGTGGAAACTAATCATTTCTTCATACTAGGCGTACATAGGCTAAGGTTCCGTATGGATAGAGTCAACAAGAAAAATTAAATGTCATGGCCGGTATCTGAACCATGGATCTCGTGGTTTCCGTCCAGTCGCTCTAACCCTTTGAGCTACCTTGGCCAACGTCCCGTCCTGACATTAAATTCTCCATTTGACTCATATATTTCCCTGGTAGTCCGTTAGAGGCTCTCGATTCCGAGATACACCGTTTGTGGCGACCTACTATCGCAAGTACTTCAGTCCAAGGCTTCCGGACGGCACGTTGGCCATGGTAGCTCAATGGGTTAGAGCGATTGGGTGGAAACCAGGAGATCCGTGGTTCAAATCCCGGCCACGGCATTGAATTTTTCTTGTTGACCCTATCCATCAATTGTTATGTTTGAGAGAACGAATTTTCGAAAATTATTCCATGTTAAATAAAAGTTGCTATTGGGAGATTCTAAAATCTTTGTGTTGCGCCTTTGGAAGACGCCTAACTTAAATACCAAATTTGGTACTAAGTCGAATTTTCACTTTTATGTTTTTTTTTTTTCACAGACACATGTACACCAGCACAAACTTTTTTTTCCCCTTAAAATGCTTTTTTGTTCACGTATCCCAAGATGCGTATTAGTAACATTATTGGGTGAAATACTACTTCCTCTACCTATTATTTACGTATTACACAGACAAAAATAGATGAGTGACATTCAAATGCCTTTCTGTACTCCGTATAAACTATTGTTAAAAATAGTTACTCTCATATATACTTTAATCAGTCAAATAAACAACTTTGTAATAGTTTTATCAATTAAAAGTTCTTTGTGAGTGAATTGTAATACAGCAGTCTTTAAGAGTATTTTAAGATAAATTTATTTAGTGTTGTCTGACAACAATGGTCTTATGGCGGCAACTGTTTAAATGGTATAATACTTTTGTATACAGATGGTCAGTACTTTAACATTGCAGGTTACGGTACAGTATAGATATATAAGTCCACATATTTGAAGAATCCATATTGCACAGAACTACGGTCATACTTGTAAGGAATATACGAGGCATGTTTTTTAAGTCAATACCGTTTTGAAATTAAAAAAGACGTGCATAGATATCGCAATAATTTTATTTTTACATGAAAGCCTGTACCTTAATGTGCTTTTCTACATAATTTCCGTGAATATTGAGGCACTTGTCATAACGTGGCACCAGTTTTTGAATACCCTCCTCATAAAATTCTGCCGCCTGACGTGTTAACCACTGTATCACAACTGTTTTGACGTCGTTATCGTATTGAAGACACTGACCGCCCAGATGTTTCTTCAAGTGCAGGAAAAAATGGTAGTTGCTGGGCGCCAGATCAGGGCTGTATGGGGGATAATTTAGAGTTTCCCATTGAAAAGATTTGATGAGATCTTTGGTCCGATTACCCACATGTGGACGGGCAATTGTCAAGCAGCAAAACGATACCCTTACACAACTTGCCCCGTCTTTTGTTCTGGATTGCACGGCGCAGATTGTTCAATGTCTCACAATAAGATGCTGCATTGATTATCTCATTACGAGACAGAAACTCCACTAGCAATACTCCTTTTCTCCCCCAAAAAACTGTGTACATGATTTTCCGGGCAGAAATTGTTTGCTTAAACTTCACTTTTGTAGGTGATGATGAATGTCGCCATTCCATGGATTGTTGTTTCGATTCTGGTGTGACGTAG
The DNA here is from genome assembly GCA_030765055.1 of Mantis religiosa. Lineage (NCBI taxonomy): Eukaryota > Metazoa > Arthropoda > Insecta > Mantodea > Mantidae > Mantis > Mantis religiosa. The sequence continues at coordinate 345,957,057 of CM060950.1, read as the reverse complement.
GCTACCCATGTTTCGTCACTAGTAAAAATTTGGTCTAAAAAATCTTCACCTTCATTGTGGTACCGCTCAAGGAAAATCAACGCACTGCCTAAACGTTGGGTTTTTGTGCAAATCCGTCAACATTTTCGGAAGCAAACGTGAACACAATTTCCGGTACTTCAAGTTCTCGATCATGTTGCGATACAAAACACCACGAGAATATTGAGGAAAATAGTCGCACAATGATGAAATTGTAAAGCGTCTGTTTTCTCCCACCTTTTGGTCCACTTTTGACACCAAATCTTCAGTAACGACCGAAGGACGCCTACTCTGTTCTTCATCATGCACATTTGTGCGGCCATCTTTAAATTTTCTCACCCATTTCCTTACCATTCCATCACTCATAATGTTTTGTCCGTAAACTTCACAGAACTCACGATGAATATCGATTGGATTTACGCCTTTAGCACTAAGAAATCGTATAACAGCCCGTACTTCACAATCGGCAGGACTCATGATTGTCGGAGGCATCTTAAACACTCAGTAACCAACCTATACAATGAAGAATGAGACTCTTATGGCGTCAGTGCATAGACAAGAAATGTAGGTAACCAGCGCACATGCGCGGAACGCCCCCCGTAGCGCTGTGGCGACGGAATCGCGAAACCGTTCTGACTTAAAAAGCATGCCCCGTATCATTTACTTTTAAGAGCTGGTCGCTTTGTAATGACTTTATAATTCCCTTATATTTGCATTATATCATGCTCCATTATATTATCTTTTTGAAAAATGTGTAAGTATTTGAAAATTCAAACCAATAACAAAGAATAACTCGGAAATTGTTAATCTAACAAAAAATATAGTTGCTGTAAGGTGTGTGTTTTAACGAGATCTACAACTTTTGTGCTAAGATTTTCTCTCTGTTAGGATTTACCAGTTATGCAAAGACTCTGTTCCCTAATGAATCAAGGTATACATTTAATTTTGTGTGAACATATCTGAATGTGCGGTGTTTTATCCAAAACCTATAGAGCAATTTGTGGCAAAGTAAAAGTTATCCATGTGAAGAGTAATTTGGATTGGAAATTTTCTTTAAAATCTTCTTAACAGATTATGTTGAACTAAAACAACAAATTCTGTATTTACGACATTGCGTTTTTAGTTATGTTTACACAGGCACTTGCACACACCCACGTTCATATACCTCTTCCAAATAGACCAAAAAAGCTTGAATTCAGGATTCTTCAAACTGTATATTTACAATGAAAACTCGAAATTTTGAATGGAATGCAATATTCTTCTATTATAAGGCATGTGGTAGAGAAAGTAAAAATATATCTATATAATTTTGAATAATTTTATAACAATTTTTATAATTTAACTTTATACATAATGTACATGCTGATACCGAAAGTAAGGGATGCAATGTATAAATAATCGTAATGGATTTCAAAGGAATATATATTTGTGTGGAACGTATGCAGCTGCAGTTGAGTCGAATAGCACTTGGGGTGAATAGTTGTTTTAACAAAAGAAACGTAAGAAACAGTGCCCTTAGCAGAGTTCTAAAGGGTAGCACTTGACTCTGTTTGAATAGGTTTTCTTCGGACCCCTAATAATCACAAAGGACAAAATAGTCACAAAGGGAATATTTGTGTGTATAAAGGGCTTCGAGAAAGTGAAAGTTACACCCCCACGCGCAGCTGTGAGGACACTCAGTCCGCGGCGTGAAGCCGATTACGGCAGTCCTCTTCTTCTGTCTTGGTCGAGGGCAGATCAGAAATGATGAGAGAAGATATTTGTCGGTTTATATGTAACTAATTAGGTATTATCGATTAATAAGCATTCCACCTTCAGTAACTCTAAACAGTGATATATTCGTAATCCTTGGTCGGCAACTTCGAGTTTAATGTAATGATAAAAAGAAGCAGTCATTAAACCAGTTTGAAATGGGCATTCCAGTGTCATTAAAACCATCCTTCTCATACATGCCCACGCATACCCTGAGATAAACCTCATTACTTTACCCTGAGCTAAACACCATTTGCCTCAAACTGTAGCGTGAACGTGGAACTTGGTGCCACACATTATATTGCTTCAATGCTTAGCCTTTCACGGCCAGCGTTAATTCAATGGAATGTATTTCCCGGGCTTGTGGGCCGTGGTCCAGAGGATAAAATGTCTCCTGACGTTTCGCTCATATCTCCGACGAGGATCTTCATAGGATTCTAGTTGGGTACTTGCTGCATACTTGTACTTGCTGTTACTTGCTACTTCCACCATGTACGCAGTTAGAATCCTCTGAAGATGCTCATCGGAGATATGAGCCAAACGTCAGCAGAATTTTCATCTTCTGGACCACGGCCTACAATCCCAGGAAATACATTCTATTTCTACATTATTTTTCTTTTGTTCTGTTTTTACGTTGTTCCAAAGTTGACAGATATCCATCTTTAATGATCATCTGTTCTGCTTCTATGCTCATCAAATGTTTCCGAGTTCCTATTTTCATTTCAGAGATATTTTCTATGGAAGTTTTGGGTAACACACCCGTTATAAAGGTTGGTCGAGATATGTGAATGTAACATATCATTTTTTTTTTGTATAACCGAATAAGGGTTTCCGACTAATAAATTCGCTTTATAAGTTTTACTATGTAATGTAAATAAGTGTTGGTCTGTCGTACTTTTATATCTGGTTGACAAAATTACTATTTCAGATTGATAACCCTGTCGACATAGCTATCAACTCAGTGTAATTAAAAGAATCGACGCCACTTACAGAAATAGCGTCTTACAGAGCTGTATGAGAAACTTTCCCTCTAGAGAAGGAGCAAAGTGTTTTCACAAAGGCCAAGTTTTGGAAACGAGCGCGATTCCGCTAGCCATATTTCATCGCTGTGTCGATGGAAAGCACACTTTATTTTTATGGCTATTTGGTAGCTTCTCCATAAGGATTAATTTTTTCGAGTGGAGGAAAAATCCATTTATGGATTACCACTGCTTTGGAGGGCACAGTGGCGTATGTGGGCTTCACCTCAAGGGTACTACTCCACTTAAAAACCTCCACCGCATTGGGAAGGAGAAATGTGCTGCGGTACCGCCTTAAGCACCCGTGCATTCCAGGAAATGATCATAGCTGTCTCGCAGTGCGATTCAGCAGAGGGTGGTTTCTGATGCAGTGATACAGGCTTGACATGAAGCCCAGCCTGATCCACTGCCTATTGTAGGTGGTATTTGGTAGGATTCCTGGTGTTATTTGTTGGGAAGTTTAGGATAATTTATCACGCCGTAGCGCTATGTCTTAAGTTTAGGTGTTTCATTGTCGCTGCAAGTAATACTTGCAAGCTTGTCAGTTGTGATCTATTATACTTATTGCTATCTTGCTAAACCTAAATATAACTCTAGTTTGCATTATCGGCATTTGCCATTAATGGTCAGTTGTAATTATCTGCCGTCAGCATCGTTAGTTGTGTGAAAATACCTTCTCATATTCCATGTGTCTGCTTTATCGATATTTTGGAGTGCACACTCGGCGGGCGGCCTACCTATCAATTATAGGTGCGAGCCTGTGCCACTCACGGGGGACCCTCTTTCCCCGGGGCCGCCTTGGCCAATGATTGGCGCAAGGACTTGAAGGCTGTGGAAGGTGTGTGTGTGTGTGTGTGTGTATGTGTGTGTGTGTGTGTGTGTGTGTGTGTGTGTGTGTGTGTGTGTGTGTTTTATCTCCGTTGAGCAATGTAAAGCATCTGGAACTTTTACGAGGTTTTCTAGATACTGTTGTATATCTACCTCTGGCTCCCCAAGATTAATTGTTCTTTCAAAAATAGACAGTGGCCTTGCGTGTTTATCATGTGTTGTGTCATATTCCCCTAGTGCCCGTATTAGTTGGTTGTGGTTTAGGTTCTTTTTCTCGAGTAGGTTGAAGCTGAACCATTTTATGAATTGCTCGATGCATTTTTAACTCCTCGTGGAGTTGGTATGGCAGTGCGAGTGGTGGTAGCTTGGTAATAATCCGAAGTATTCTATTTTGCATTGTTTGCAATCTTTTAATATGCGTTTTGGCTGCATGTTCCCATGCAGGGGGCAGCGTAAGTTTGGATGGGTCTAATAAGTGTTTTATATAGTGTTTTTCCCATTTCTAGTTTTAGTGAGCTGTTTGTATTGATAATTGGGTATAGTTTATATAATTGGGCATTTGCTTTAGCTCTTACTGTGTTAATGTGTTGTCTCCACGTAAGGCCCTGATCCATTGTCACACCTAAGTAGGTGATTGAGTCCTTCAATTCGACTTCCTCGTTCATGCATGTTAGTAGCATTAGCCAATGTTTATTGTGTCGGTGCTTGATTCGTTTGGTAAATATTATTGCTTGACTTTTCCGTGCGTTAACCTTTATGCGCCATTTGGTGAACCATGCCTCTAGGTTGGTCAAAGCAGTACGAAGCCTAAGGGCTATTATTCTGGGTGCAGTCGATTGTGTTGTTAGTGCTGTGTCGTCGGCGTATAGGTATCTATCTACTCTCACTGCTTCTGGGATGTCATTGATGTATAAATTAAATAGGACTGGTCCCAGTAGACTACCTTGGGAGACTCCTGCTCTAATGTGTCTTAATGAGGAGGTTTCATTTTCTATGCTTGTGCGAAAGGTTCTATTTGAGAGATAATTCTTAATGATATATACTAAGAAGTCCGCGAACCCTAAAGTTATAAGTTTACGGAGTAGTCCAGCGTGCCAAACGTGGTCGAAGGCCCTTTCGATGTCGAGTAGGATGACACCTGTTGATCGATTGGTGTTGAAGCCCTTCGATATTGATTAGGTTAGTCGGAGCAGTTGCAGTGTTGTCGAGTGTTGGCTTCTAAACCCAAATTGCTCGTTGATCAGTATGTTGTTCTTTATTATGTGTGTATTAATGCGTTTTAGTAGAATCTTTTCCAGAACCTTGCTCATTGTATTTAGAAGGCTAATTGGCCTATAGTTTTCTGGAAGCGATTGGCTCCTTCGCGGCTTGGGAAATAATATTATTTTGGTTTCCTTCCATTGGGGAGGAAATCTGCCTTTTTCAATCGTGTGATTGAATATGTTCGCTAGTAGCTTCAATGCATTCGTTGGCAGATGTTTAACTGTAATATTTGGTATTTCGTCTGGCCCCGGGGCCTTTCTTGTGGGTATGTGCTTAATAATACATTTAATTTCTCCCGCGTTAGTTCTGCGTGTTTTATTGTGTGTTTGGGTGTGGTCCAGATTGTCTATTATTGCTTCCGTTTCGGCTACGAAAGCGTGGTCTGTTGGATGGGCATTTGGCTGGAAGGTTGCCTCAAGGGTATCGGCAAACGCTTCGGCTTTGTCTCGGGGAGTTTCGGCAATTCCAGTAGGCGTGTGGAGGGGAGGGACGTGTGTATATTAGCGGGTGAGACATTTTGTTATGCGCCATATAGTATGGTTTTGAGGATGTATTTCAGTTCATATGTCGTTCCATTGGTTGCTGGTGTATTCTCGCATGTGTTCGCTAGCTAGATTGTTTAATTCGTTGTACCGGTTACGATGTATTAGGTTGCGGGAACTTTGCCATTGACGTCTGGCTCGATTTCTTTCTTGGATAATTAGTCTGATATCGCGGGGAAGACGTTTGTTTGTCGACATTGGGTATCTAATGGGACGTGTTCCTTTGTGGCTTGCTTTATCGCTTTGACTAATTTGTTTATAGCTTCATCCTGTTCGTCATTTGTTAATATAGGCGTTTCCTCGATTGTGTTATTCAGCGTGGTTTCGAAAGCCTCCCAGTCTGCTAGTCTATAGTTTGGCCTGGGCAATTCCGTTTTAAAAGCTAAGGGGGCTTCAATTTCTAATAGAACTGGGAGATGATCGGATGTTAAATCGTTGATTGCATGTGTGTTGGTGTTGTGGATGATGTTTTTAAGTAGCACAATGTCTAGTATATCGGGTCTATGGTTCCGTATTCTGGGTATGTATGTTGGTTCCTCTGGCCCGGTTAGTAGAATATTGGAGTTGTTAATATAGGCAAGAAGTTTGTTGCCGGCAATGTTTATTGTTTGGCAGTTCCAGAGGAAGTGTTTAGCATTTAACTCTCCGGCTAAAACTACTTTGTGTGCCGTGCTCATGAGTGTGGTTAGGTCATCTGTGTCGATATCACCCGGAGGGTTGTATGCCGCGATGAAGGTGACATCTGCGTTGTGTAGTTTAACCCTAACGGTTGTTGCTTCTAAGCGGTTTAATTGTGGTAGAGATGCTTGGTGGTGTTGGGCGGACCTTTGTATTACTATGGCTGTCCCTCCTCCTCTTCTATTTCTGTCGTTTCTGTACACCGAATAGCCAGGGACTGAAGCGATCTGTAGGTCCCAGGTGTGTTTCGTTTAATAGCGCAAGTTGGATGCTGTTTCTTTGGAGGAAATCTGTGAGTTCATTTCTTTTTCTTCTGAGGTCGTTACAGTTCCAGTATACTGTGATTATGGTGGTTGTGTTAGACATCGCTGATCTGTGTTAGTATACCCAGAAATCTTGTTACATAGTCAAAAATGTAAAGGGGGTCAAAGTTTGGTGATGCTAGAATCTCAAAGAGCAACCTGACATGATCTTGGAAGATCTGCCAACCTATGTTCACGTTGGGGATTCCTAGTTGTTTCCGGAAATGCGCCAATGCAAGGCCGTTTTCAAATGCTTCCCGGTGGGATAGCGTGTCTGGAATCAATATCCTTGATTCCTTGAGGTGTGTGGGTATCTGTTGTTTTTGTGTTCGTGTTTTGTCTGCATGTGTACTTT